>APFE031591572.1:175844-195686 GCA_000404065.3 Pinus taeda
TGCATTTCATAAATGAAATATTAAAATATTTCCTCAAATGAGTTTATCCTATAAAACCATCCATTGTTTGAAATCGATGCCTTGTTTTAAAAGCCATGCCTTTTTTTTCCTTGAATTTATATATTTATGAATAAATAAAATTCATAGGCATATTTCATAAACCCATCGAATGATTTCCTTCCCATTTTTGAAAACCATGTCTTTTTTTGCCATGATTGGTAAAATATATTTTAGTTTCCCTTTTTACTTTTGTAAAATATTTGGATAAGAATTTATCCAAATTTTATGTTCATGTGCATTTTCCTTTTTATGGTTTATTTCCTCCTTAAATTCATAGCATAAAACATTATTTATCTACTTTGTAAAATTTTATTTTTACCTCTGTAAAATTATCTCATAAGGAAGAAACATTTATTTCTAGGATTGGAAACTCCACCGTCATTTTACTCAGTCTCCTCTTACCTCCAATCTTTCACCCGTAAGCTCATTTTAGATAAATATGACGGTAAAAATGATTCATCCATTATTTCCCTTGTTACACACTTTATAATATAAAAACTTCCTTGCAGACCTCGGGGGCTAGGGTCTACAATCGACGAGAGGATGACAACTGTAAAAAAGGTAAAAGTGAAACAACTTGTGGTGGGCGGGGGGGGGGGGGGGGGGGGGGTGTGATAGTTAGTTAATGGTTTTGGAGGGGAAGGGGGTCTGCAATCGAGGAGAGGATGACAATTAAAAAAAAAATGAAACAAATTTGCGGAGGGAGGGGGGTAGGTTAAAAGTCAAATAGGTTGCCCCATGCAAACCATTGACTTAATCATTTCACACATCTTGAGGAATTTAGATTATGGTGGTTTAATGTATGAAGTTCCGGGTGGGGACATAGGTTTGATTTGACTTGTGAATTGTTATTATTGGTTGACGTATATAACATGGTAACAAATGTGATTCCCATACTTTAGAGATTGAGTTGACTTGATATTTTTAAATTAATTTTAATATTTTAATAAATATTTTTATAAAGAAATTGATTTATAATAAAATATACTAAAAATAACTCAGAGACATTTATAAAAAACCTCATAAACAATTCATTCTTTGGCAATGGAAAGGGTTAGATGGAATGATATTTAAAGGAAGGTATTTGTCAAGGCAAGGATAATATTGAAGGATTGTTGAAAGTTTTAAGGAAAAATTGTAACTTTTAAAGGTGTTAGAAAAAATTACAACATAAATCATTAAGATGGTCCTCTACCTTACCCTTCTTGTTAGGAAAAATCTTTGATAGAAACTTCTTCATATTCTTAGGCATTTTATGAAGGTTATCTGAAATCATGAGTGGCCCTTGGGCCATCCAATCCAGGTCTTGATCAACCATGTCTTCATCTCTTTGTTCCTCCTCTTTTTCTAAATCTGATGAGCCTTCTCCTTCATGGTTCAAGCATTTTTTAAACTCGAAGTCAGTTATCGCTTGCTCTCCATAAGAAATAACAAGATATTCCTCGTACTCTTCGTTAATAGGTGGAAGTGGATCTTGTTGGATTGTGTCTTCTAAATATTCTTCTAATTCCTAACGAGTGGAAAAAACCAAATCTTCCACCAATGTAAAGTTAGCACACCAGTATGAGTTGTTTCTTTCTTCTTAGGGTGATGAGGAATATTATGAGCAGAGGGAAGTAATCTAATAGCTTTAAAAAACTGACGAGTAATAGGTTGAATTTCCCAAATTTTATCATAGGTAACTTTGTACGTTATCTCCAGACTAGGTTGAGAAGATCCTCCTACCTCAAGAGTAGGATTTGGGCTTGAACTCAAGATATTACTGCCTTGTCCAGAAGATGAATGATTAGGATGCGGTGAGTTCTCATCCATACAAATCTAGTGGCCCTTCTTCTAGCACTAGGATGTTAATGGTGTTTGATCCCACCAATATACAGGGGATCTCCCCGATATGATGTCCCAATTAGACCTCACACCATTTGGTGTATGAGTCCCATCCAGAAATATGGCTAAGATGTCACTAACTTAGAGATTTTCCTTAGCTTAATAAATTAACATGAAAGAGTAGTGTGCATGTGCTTTTTACTGAGAAATAGAGTGTGCCTTGTGTAATGTTAAATTGTAAATGTATCAAGGTTCCTTCACTATAATTGAGAAAAATGAGTCTCCAAAGGAAAATTAATAGTACTAATCTAGTAAAGAAGTCCGCATAGGAACAAGGAAGCATCATTAGAAATCAAGTGAAATGGTTCACATAAATGCAATGATCATTTAAAATCATCACAACACATTTTCAACAAGTTGAGCACCAAAGTCATCAAAATAGCTCAATTAATTTAGTACATGTGAAATCCAACATAAACCGCAAACATTAGAAGAATAGTCTCAAAACATCCATGATCCATGCATGAAAATGTGTTGGCCAAATGGCTTCAGTATTATGCAAAAGTTCCAAGATACATGAGTATAATGAACATCACTAGCTCTAATAGTGGAGCATTAGAGCCACTACTTTGTCCCCAAAAGTACTATATCTATCTCTCTAATGCCTTATGGGAGAATCCAAGGTGAAAATTCGTTTTCTTGACTAATGAGGCTCCTTTTATAACTTGAGGCATGACCTTTCATATCACCATGACTCTTGAGTTTCTCTCATGAATTTTCAACTTCTAATGACCTTTGGACTTCTAAATGAATTTTGGAATTGCATATGACTTTTGGAATTACATGTTTTTTTGATGCGGTCATATGGATATTTTTTCCATACATGACTCTTGGACTTCCACTTATTTGTCTTTACAATAATTACATAATTACATCATAATTTACACATCATCACCTCGTGAGAACATGACAAGTCACTAACATTGATGACTTGGATTGATAGTGAGTGATGACATGGAATTTTTTGATATGTTACAGTATTGTGAGTTATATCTTCAATCTTGCATGCAGCTTCCATGTTGTTGATGTATTTACCTTCCAAAGGGTCTTTGATCATATGGAGTCTCTTGGGTTACTTCGATCATCATGATTTCAATTTTCTTCATTTTGTCACATCGCGAGAGGATGATAGTTGTAAAAAGAAGTAAAAGTGAAACAAATTTGTGGGGTGGGGGGGTGAGTAGGTTAACAGTTGAATAGGTAGCCCCCGCAAACCATTGATTTACTCATTTCACACATATTGGGGAATTTAGATTATGGTGGTTTAATGTGTGAAGTGTGGGGTGGGGACATAGGTTTGATTTGACTTCTTAATTTTTATTATTGGCTGATGTGTATAACATGGTAACAAATTTGATTCCCATACTTTAGAGATTGAGCTGACTTGATATTTTTAAATTAATTTTAATATTTTTATAAAAAAATATAATTGTAATATATTTTTATAAATCATAATTTCATTTAAAATAAAAACTATTAAAAATAAATCAGAGACATTTATAAAAACCTCAAAAACAATTCATCCTTTAGCAATGGAAAGGGTTAGATGGAATTATATTTAAAGGAAGTTATTTGTCAAGGCAATGATAATATCGAAAGAAGGTGGAAAATTTTAAAAACAAATTGTAACTTTTAAAGGTGTCAAAAAACGTTACAACATAAATCATTAAGATGGTCCTCTACCTTAGCCTTCTTGTCAGGATCAAACTGTGTTAGCGATTTCTTCATATTCTTAGGCATTTTATAAAGGTCATCCAAAAGAGTGATTGGCCCTTGGGTCATCCAACCTAGGTCTTGATCAGCCATGTCTTCATTTCCTTGTTCCTCCTGTTTTTTTGAATCTGAGGAGCCTCCTCCTATACAATTAAAGCCTTTTTTAAAATCAAAATCATTTCTCGCTTGTTCTCCATAAGAAATAACAAGATCTTCCTCGTAGTCTTTGTTAATAGGTGGAAGTGGATCTTATTAGACTGTGTCTTTCTGAAGATTCTTCTAGTTCCTAAAGAGTGGAAAAAACCAAATCTTCCACCGATGTAAGGTCAGAACACCGGCACAAGTTGTTTCTTTATTCTTGCAGTGATGATGAAGATTATTAGTAGCGGGAAGTAAACCGATAGCTTCAAAAACCGATGAGTAATAGGTAAATTTTCCTAAATTTTATCATAGGTAAATTTTTACCTTATCTCCAGACTAGGTTGAGCAAACCCTCCTACCTCAAGAATAGGAGTTCAGGTTGAACTCGGGATATTATTGCCTTGTCCAGAAGATGAATGATTGGGATGCAATGAGTTATCCATAAAAATATGGCGGCCTTCCTTCTAGCACTAGGATGTTAATGGTGTTTGATCCTGCCAATATATAGGGGGTCTCCCTGATATGAGGTTCCCATTATACCTCAGGAGTCCCATCCAGAAATATGGCTCGGCTACTATTAACTTAAAGATTTTCCTTAGCTTAATAAATTAACATGAGAGAGTAGTGTGCATGTTCTTTTGAATGAGAAAGAGTGTGTGCCTTGTGGAATTTTTTATTGTAAATGTATCAAGGTTCTTTAACTGCAAGAGAGAAAAATGAGTCTCTAAAGGAAAAGTAATAGTACTAATCTAGTAAAGAATCCCACATAGGAACACATAAGAATCATTAGACATCAAGTGAAATGGTTCACATAAATGCGATGATCGTTTAGAATCTTCATAACACATTTTCAACAAGATGAGTACCAAAGTCACCAGAATAGTTCAATTACTTTAGTACATGTGAAATCCCACATAAACCGCAAAAATTAGAAGAATAGTCTCAAAACATCCATGACCCATGCATGAAAATGTGTTGGCCGAAAGGCTTCAAGTATTAAGAAAAAGTTCCAAGATACGTGAGCACAATGAACATTACTAGCTCCAATAGTGGAGTTAGAGCCACTACTTTGTCCCCAAAAGTACTATCTTTATCTCCTTAATGCCTTGTGGGAGAAGCCAAGGTGAAAAGCCTTTTTCTTGAGTAATGAGTATCCTTATATAACTTGAGGCATGACCTTTCATATCGCCATGACTCTTGAGTTTCTCTCATGAATTTTCAACTTCTAATGACCTTTGGACTTCTATGTAAGTCTGGGACTTCTAAATGAATTTTGGAATTACATGTATTTTGGACTTCGTCATATATGTTATAGTTCCAAATCTCACTCTTGATATTTGTGATGTTGCACTCATGACCTAGGGAAACCTTACCTTCCAGACCTAGTCCCAATATTTAAAAAACAGTGTTTTACTCCCTATACTCGACATTGCCCTGAGCTAAACACGTGTGTACGTGGGTCTGTGTATACCCAACCCACGTATATGTCTTAAAACACTTAAAAAAATTAAATCTCCTTAATTTCAGGTGGTGATCATGGGTTTTACCTATTGATTACCTATTAGTGCCCATGGCTCAACTGTTTCCAACAAATTCCCAACTAAAAAACTAATTTGGGAGAAGTATAAAAGGCTTCAAGGAAAAGGCTTAAAGGAGGAGAGGAGATAGAGAAAGATCACTCTGCTGAGATTATCCCTGGCTAAGTCTGAAGATCCTTGTGCTTCCAGCACTTCCCCAATTACAGGAAACCATTGTTTCCTTTTGTTATGATGTCTTTCTACTACTTGAGATATCTTGAAGTAAGTCATTGAAGGAGTTTTTTGAAGGCTTGAGACTGGACGAATCCGGAGGATGGTTCCTCTTGGAGCCTGTGAAAGGAAGACTCAAGTGAAATCATTCCTTTATGTACTTTAGTTACCTATAATAAAAGAAACACTTGTCTTGTTCCTAATACAAATCTTCTTCATGTTATGATTCACATATGAATGGTTGTTTTAATTGTATAACTAACTACCTTTTAGTATGCTATGAAGATGATTTTTTTATGATTCTTGGTCAATATACTGCTGTACTTTCTAGAATTGATTGTCTTGCAGGTTGAAGGACTAAAAGGAACTCCAAGAGGGTTTGGAACCTAGCTGGATCTTCCCAAACAAAGGACCCCCAGGTGCACCCCTCTTCACGTATTTTGTTTATATTAGCATCATGGCTGTGTGGAATGTGTGTTTTTCTTTGTAGATAACCTCTGATCTTCTAGGGTATCAACCCAAGACCCTAGGGGAATTTATCCCTTAACAGAATTGGCAACTCCGTTGGGGACAACAGTATTGTTGTTCCTAGTTTGGGCTTGCTCAAGCAAATCAGGGCTCGACTTTTTATTTACTTGTTGTCACTGTGTAGTCTATTCTTATAAGAACTTGAATTGTAATTTCGTTCAATTTCTTCAAACTGTTGTTTGTTTTTTCTTGTGATCTTTTTTATACGCTATTTTTATAGTTTACAAAAGCATATATACGCATGTTTGCTTAAGTCAACCCACGTATATGCAGTTTTCCTAAGGCTAAATAGCGTATACATGCAACTGTACATCAATACAGCCACGTATACCCTAAAATTTTCAAGATTTTTCAAATGTTTTTATTTCTGAAGATTTGTCTGCTAGTTTGAATCAGTCCTAAACAATTACTTTTCTGTTTCAATCTTTATTTTTCAGTGAGTATATGATTTCGAACTCTCTTTGGTTGTGGAAAGTGTTGGTATTGTTTTGTTTTGTTGCAAGTGTCATCATTTTTATTTAAGCACTCAAGATTTCTTGGTAGGAGTCTTGGCTGCTCTGCTCTTCCAGGGCAGAAAGATTGATCTCAATCTTTGTGTCAAATCTTGTTTTGATGATTTTTTGTTTGCATGTCAAAACTACATATTTATGACCATCTCCTTTGCTTACTTTCCGAAAAGTATTGATTCACACTTTCTTGAAAGTTTTCTTTTAGATCTTTTAGTCTTTATTGCCAAGCTCTTGTTGCTGCTGCTTGATTGTTAAGAGCATCTTGAAACACATTTTTGTTGAGTTTTCACCCATTTTGTGTTGTCAACTTACAAAGTGTTTTGTTGTCTATTCTTCGATCATAAAGTTTCACTCTTGTTTAGAGCACTTTTGAAAAGTCACTTTTGTTTTTGCTTTTGAAGAAAACTTCTTGAAAACTTGGTTTTTGCTTTCTTTGGAATTGTTGAAATTTAGTTTCCTTTTTCCGAATGAAAGTGCATTTTTGTTCGTCTTGAAAATTTCTTTTAGTGTTTGGATGAAAATGAGCATTAGCAACTTATATTCTATCTAAACATCTTAAGTGGCAAATTAAAATTGATAAACAAGTTACTTTCATTTCTTGATTTAGAGTAGTCTTAAGTTTTGCATCAACATGTATTCATTGCATTAGATAGATTTGTGCATATTTTCAGGACATCCATAGTTTTGTTAATTTTTGTGAGCATGAAGCTTGAGTAAAAGAAAAGAAAAGAAAAATTTGTTGCTTTCTTTGAAGTTCCTCTGAACCTAGTAGAAATTTCTTTCATCAAAGAACAAAACAAGTGAATTTGCATATAGTTTGGTTTTTATTAATTTCTTTTGTGTCAAAACACCACAAGTTTCATTTCCACTTATCCCTTAACTTAAAGAACAACCCATTTAAAAACAAGCACTAATTAAAATACACTAAAACTTTTTTATAATTGTCAAGTTATACACACCAACAAGTTTTAGGATATTTTAGGGCCTTGGATTAGGCGACTGGAGAGAAAACTCTCCAAGGCCATTTAAACTGTCAAACATAGGAGTCTGAATAGTGAGTGCAAATCCAATAGCGTTAGGGAGACTAGGAAAGCTTCAGATCTGGGAGTTTAGCACGAGGGTTTTTGAAGACAAGGAAGAGAGATACCCCCTCTCCTACTTGTCGAATCTTACCTCAAGACTGTTCCGCCTGGCTTCTGACACAAGTTGGTAACCTTAGTTACTTCTCCTAGGGATCTACGTAGGTGGCTACAGAGGGGAATCCCGTGGCTCCTGAGGTTGATGTTGTATCACTCTCAACGGTACTACTAGAGGGCACCCTTGCGAAGCTTGGGGGCTTGCACCAGCACAAGTTATTGTTAGGAGGTCAGTGTAACTTCCTTTGTTACCTTCACTGGTAGGACTGGGCTGTCATTATCCCAGACTATCTTCAGAAGGCCACTTACTTCACTTTCTCGTATTTTGGTGTCCGGTCCTCATCACCCAGAGCGGAAATACTTGAAAGTTGTTTGACTGACTGACATATTTTAGGGACTTTTTAGTGTGTTCTCTGTGCTCTTAGTTGGCCTAGCTTTCATTTTTTCTTGAGTCTTTAATTAGATCTTAATAAAAAATTCAAAGCAGTCTCAAAGACTTCGTGGTCTTTCACCACCAAGTTTAGAGCCTTCTCCTAGAAGGCATA
This sequence comes from Pinus taeda, assembly GCA_000404065.3. Classification (NCBI taxonomy): domain Eukaryota; kingdom Viridiplantae; phylum Streptophyta; class Pinopsida; order Pinales; family Pinaceae; genus Pinus; species Pinus taeda. Next base: position 184,109 of record APFE031591572.1, read on the forward strand.
GAGGTAATACTATCGGTGGGTTTCATCCCATGGCGGCTGATGCATCAGGGATTGATCCTCCTCCCGGGGGAATTAGTGTTCAAAATAGGCCTGGTACTTCTGTAGAACAAAATAGGAACACTCCAGTTCTTTCTCGAGTTCTCTTTCAATCAAAAAATAATATAGAGGTAAAAGAACTCCTAGAGTCCTTAGCGGCTCTGAATTCTCCCCTACCATCTAACTATCCAAAAGTATTACAATACGTTGGGACTCTGACACATATACTATCAAGTCCAGGTCATATTACACACTTACCATTGATGGCCACTACTAGAAGCATGGCTTCTACCACAAGTGCTACAACTATGCAGACTCCAACATCAATACAAGGGGGAGGAACTATTTCCATCCCCTCTACATCTTTATTTGGGTCTTTTGCTAGCACATCCTTAGTTGGGTCTACTTCCATTCCTTCTATGAGTGGAAATTCCCAAGCCAATGTTTTTAGTTCTGGATTCTTCCCGTTTGGCACTCATTCACAGGGTATTCTGTCAGTTCCTTTTAGCACCTCCACATCCATGATGGGTGGGTTAGCTTCATTTCAGGGTTTTCCTTTTGGAAGTGGTCATATGCCACATTCCAACCCGATGATAGGATCTATGCCTTTTTTTCTACAAGACAAAGCAACAATCCTTCTCAAGGTTGGACTAACCCTGCGGTTAGTGACATGGGAACTGGGAATCCATTTTTCGGCCAACAAGGGAATAGGCCATACTCCACAGTTAGTTTGTTTCGAAGTATTCCTCCCTTAGCTTCTACTTGGGATCCTTATCAAGGGTTATCGAATCCTTATAATCCTTTAGGAGGGAGCTTCGTCGATTATGGAGGTTTTTCGACCAGAGTTGGTCAAACTCTGAGTTTTGTTGGATCTCAAGGTCCACCTTTTGGTTTAGCTGGTTCTACTAGTTACTTCAGGCAGCCTGGTGCCTTCCAAAATCTAGGCCAATATTTTCATAACTTTGGGAGCTCTGGCCAGTCTGGGTGGAATGCCCAAGGTCCTCCTAGGATTCCTTTTCTAGCAACATTGAACTTGCCAGATCTCATGAAATTAACAAACGATCCAATCAAGTACAATCTGACCTAGCCTCTGGTCCCAACCAAACTCCCTTCGAACATTCCAAAGTTCAAGGGGAAGGGCGGTGAAGACCCGGGCGACCATGTGACTACATTCCATTTGTGGTGCTCATCAAACTCCCTTATTGATGACTTGATTAGGTTGAGACTTTTTCAACGCACCTTGACTGGTAATGCGGCCAAGTGGTATATAGAGTTATCAGGGGGTAGCTTTACATCTTTCACCGACTTAGCTAATATTTTCTTAAATCATTTCCAGTTGCTCGTCCGTTATGATGTCGGAACTGAACTTCTGGCCAATTTTCGTCAAGATACGACAACTCACATTTCTGATCACATTCAGGAATGGAGACGAAGAAAGAGGCTCATTAAAGATGAAATCCCTTCAGAATACTATTTGGAATGGTTTTTGAAATCTTTACAACCTGAAATCTCTAAGGATGTCTCCCCATCTGGAGTCTATTCTGAGGAGCAAGCTATTTTTAGGGCCTAGAAATTAGAATTGATTTATTCTTAGTCTGGGATTATACAAAAAATCTTGCCTAATGCTCCTAGGACTAAGGTTGATATAGCCAATTCGAAGCCAGGTCCCCATGCAAATGGTATCATTGGATCGGTAGACACAAATGCGGTGAACCTGTTGAGCCAATTGCAACAGTTGTCTTTACAAACTGCTCCTAACAACTAGGCCACATCGTCTAACCCTTCATCTTCCCAACCATCTTCAGTTAATGCCATCCAATCTGCCAACCCAAAAAAAAATCAAAATTCCAATGGGAAAAAGAAAGGACGAGGTAAGGAAAAGAGTCAAGATGGGAAGGCGGATGCAAATAAATCCGACAATAATGTTGGTGGTGGTAGAAATGAGTCTAGAAAGAAAGTCAAGTTTCCATGCAAGTTATGCAGTGGAGACCATTTAACTCATCTCTACCCAAAGATTCAAGACACTCACTGCTTATTAGGGTAGCAAGGGAATTCTAGCTCTTAAGCTGTCTTAATGAACCCTTTCCCCTAAGGGTAGCAACTACTTGCTGGCGTGAATTCAAATCCTAGTACCTCAGCAGGGGGGAAGCCAAGAAGGGGAAAAATCATCAAATGTTTTCATGTTGGGTTCTAACGTCCATGTGGCCACTTGGTCACATGATTATGGTGAAGTAGAAACTTCCAAGGATAAAAGTACTCCCGGAAATACCGAGCTTCATATTGAGCGACCCCCTGTCGAGACTATACCATGGATACCGAAAGGTTCTACTAAGTGTGACTATTAATCGAAATGCTAGGGCCACCCAGAATTACTCCATTGTTGAGGATCTGTCTCACAGTCCATGCGTTATGTCCACTTTAGAGGTTCTCTAATCGTGTCCAGCTCAACGAAGTGCTTTTCTTTCGGCGATAAGGGTAGTTGATCCAACTAACTCTTTATTGCTCACTTTCGACATGCTAAATGTCAAAAAGTGACTCCCTCATCACATGGCTTTTCAAATAAAGTCTACATACTAGAAAATTAACTTTTTTCGTACCGTTATTGATGAAGGAGCTTCGACATGCGTCATGTCGATGTCATTCTAGAGGGCCATTAGTGTTGGCATTATGATGCATGTGTTGTACTTGATGGCAACCCACTCATAGAATAACATCTCACCTATATGTAATCAGATGAATCTACACAAAGAGATATCAGATGTGATAGAATACATGACAGTGCAAAGGAATCAAATGATAATATTTAGTATGACAAGTTAGCTTTGCCATCAAGTCCAAAGGGGGAGATTGTTGGCATTATGAGACAAGTGATGTCCTTGATGGCAACTCATACAGGTGACAGATCTTAAGTGCAACAGGCCAGCAGCAAAGATTGATGATCAGCCTCTCAAAATGGAAGAAAATAAGAGAATCACAGGTACACCGTTCAAAAGGGGCGGACCCGCAGGTATGTCATTCAGAAAGTTGTGGTCATGTCCGCAGGTTGTCCGAATAGAAGGTGCAGACCCCAGTGCACACACGTTTATGTAGAGAAAAGCACATGCACATGGGAATCCTATGGTGATTGATGGTATCTAGTCCAACATGTTTGATCCTATGGTTTTGGTCTGTGGTATTGCATCTAAAGATATTGATCCCAAGTATTGGGTTCATGGTATTGTGTTATTAGGGTTTTGGACCATGGTATTGTGAGTGGCTTGACTATAAAAAGGGAAGGAGATCATTTGGAAGGAGTACTTTTGAGTTGAATATCTTAAGGTGATCTAGATCTAAAATTCTTGTGATTGGTTGGTGAGTGATAGCTAGATCTAAATCAAGGATATTTCTGTAAACTGTTGATAAGTCGCGATCTCATTGGCGCATGATTAGATATATTGATCGGACTGACTGTGGCACATTGGAGGACTGTTAATTTGGCCCTAATCAAAGGTCCGCATGCGATCCACAGCTTAGGTGCAGAGGTACGCAGTGCAGCAGAAGGTGCAGGTGCGGAGGTACGCAGCGCAGTAGAAGGCGCAGGTGTGGATGCCCGCAGAGAAGCAGAAGGTGCAGGTGCAGATACCCGCAGAGGAGGAGAAGGCGCAGGTGCAGATACCCGCAGATGTCTAGCGGTGAAGTTGCGGACCCTGCTTAAAATTTGCTTTAACTACCTTTGACTATTATGCAGGGTTCTGCTTGCATAATTGATGTCTGGTTACTGGTATTGAGTTATGATAACAGAATGATTTTGGTTGAATGGATCAAGTTCTTAATGACATATCTTTATGTGATCTGATGTATTAGATCTGGTTGATAACTCACATATCCTTGTATATTTCTTGGTGTTTGGGTGATTCAAAAGATTGATTGATTAAGTGCTTCAATGATGTTAATGGGTCTAGTATGAAAATTAGATGAAACGTGGCCTTTCAGATTATATGTTGTGCTTCAGGTGTATCCAGTATGAAAATTAATGAAACGTAGTACCCGAAGAAGAGAAGATTGTAGGTCGGCACCTACATACTAGTATCTTAGCTAGTACAAGAGCTAAGGGGGTAGTAGCTCCCTTCCAATACCAGTTGGAGCATTATAGCAGGTAGCAGCCTGCATACTAGTAAATGGATCGGCTAGTACAAGAACTATGGGGGTTGTAGCTCTCTGCAGGTAGAAGCCTGTGTACTGGTATAAGACTTCACCAATACAAAAATATTGCAAAAGGATTTTCTTATTAAGAAGAAGATTGATATGACTTGCAGCAGGTGGTTTTCACCCACATTGGGTTTCCACCTTATATCATGGTGTTCATGTGTGTGGCTTATGTGTGATGATCTGTTCTATTTTACTGCACCTGTTTACTGTTAATATGGTTCATAATGTTCTAATGCACTCATTAAGGATCAACTATTGAATCATAAGAAGTTGTGGAAGTAGCATATATGAATCTGAATATGGAAATGAAAAAGTTTTATTGATGTGATAATATTGATTCCCCCCCCCCCTCTCAGTATTATTTCCAACATATCAACCACTCCCTCTTCGGTGATGACACCCTTTTATTGGGTGGGGCATAATGTATAATATCAATACGATTTTAAAAATTTCTGGATGACTTTATTTAGGTATCTGTAGGACTCTTAAAGAACTCGGAATGTAGAATATATGGTTGGAACACACCATCAAGAACAATGCAAAGTATCTCGCAAATGCTTGAGATTCCAACCGAAGAAAGATGGACTCACTTATTCTATTTAGGACTCCTAATTTCTAAAGAGAATATGAAGGATAAATTATGGATCAATCATGTTGAGAAAATGAAAGAGAAAATCCAAAAATGGGGTATGATGTGGCTCAATATGGTAGACAGGGTGATTTTGATAAAGGCACTACTTTTAGCTCTCCCAATATATCAGTATGCGATAATTTTGGCACCAACAAGCGCACGTAAGCAAATGGAATTAATCATAAGAGGATTCCTCTGGCAAGGAGGGAAACAAGAGAGCAAAAAGTTTAGTCTAGTCGAGTGGGATCAAGTCACATAACCATATGAATAGGGAGGACTATCCATTCGTTTACTAGGCCTAATGAACACTGCACTAGGAATGAAAATAATTTGGCGAATGATAATTAGAAAGGAGAGTTGGTGGAAAAACTATATCGCCACAAAATACTTGAACCAATCGAGAACAAAGCTAATGACTGAAAACATTGCTATGAGGTCATGCACGCAAGTTTGGAAACTTGTGAAAAAAATAATCCCCTTAATCAGAAATCATATATCTAAAACTCCTGGCAATGAGAAAATGGTGTCAATCTGGGATGACAGAATCATGGAAAAATAAACCTTAAACTTCCAATTGGACCTCCAAGGCATTCAAAGATGGATGACGGAAATAGGGTTGAACACTCTTCACTCAATCTTAGCATGGGATCAACAAACTTGGCATGAGTGGCAAATCACAACAATCCCTTTAAATCTGAAAGACAATGGGAGAAATTAAGATTTCACCTCAAAGGGGCAACACCCATAAGTATTAAGGAAGAGGAGAATTTTTTTTGGGATCCAAGTGGAGAAGGATATATTGTTAAAAAAAGGTACTAAGCGCTTCAAGGTCATCAAAATCATCAAGAATGAGACCTATGGAAATTCGCATGGAAGACTGAAAGCCTTCCTAAGATCAAAACATTCATATGGACTCTTCTAAAAGGAAAAATATAAACTACTGAAAATTTAAAAAAGAAAGGAATTGATGGTCCCTCCAGGTGCTCCATGTGCCTGAAAGAAGAAGAGTCTATACATCATCTCTTTCTAGATTGTATGCTAGCAAGAGAATGCAAGAAGCAGATTTCAATTCCTCTGGAAATCAATTTAAATTTCTCAAAAACCTTCTCGGAGTTCTATAAAGCATGCGAGAAGGAATATCCCTATTCTATAAAGAACAAGGCTACAATTAATAGGTTCTGGAAATTCCTCCCAGTAGTCTTGTGCTGGCAAATTTGGCTAATTGGAAATAAAAGCATCTTCAAAGAACAAAAGCCAAGAACAGGTAGAATCTTATCAAAAACTTGGGGTTTCATTTCAAAAATATTAAACACTAAAGGGATGTTAGCAGTGGATTACATCAACTTATAGCAAGAGGAGAGAGATTGGATTGGGAAAGCCATATTGAAAAACACTGGGAAAACAAGACCAAAGAAAACTCCTGCACACGAAGTTGGAGAATAAGGATGAATGAAGAAGAATTTGCTAAGTGGAAAAAAAGAAATTAGGTTCAGTTTGTTCTTTGATGGGGCATCAAAAAACAATCTCGGGAAAGCAGGGACAGGAGGAATTATAAGTGACCCAGATGGGAAAGAGATAGTCAATTATGAATGGGGCCTGAGAGAAACAATAAATAATAAATCTTAAGCTTATAGTTTACAGTTTACTATTAGACTCAAGGATAATAAAAAAGAAAGCAATCTGAGAACCTATAATAATAGGAGATTCAACAATTGTTATGGAAGAAATGATTAAAAAAAAGAGCCCCAACAACTCAGATATGAACAGAATATACAAGAGGATAAGAACTAATCTGAAAGGCTCAATAATGGTTAATTTTAAGCATGTTCTAAGAGAACATAACAAAAAGGTTGATAATCTTGTTAACAAAGCAACTGAAAGAGAGGCAGGAAGTATTAAGGAAAATGAAGATATATACTTCAAATCCATCCCATAGATCAAATCAATTTCCATGAGGAAAGAGTTAATCATTGAAAAAAGAATGAGAAAAATCAAACCAACTATGAAAGTACATCAGAAAATCATGAGGCAAATACTCTAGCAGTTGTACTCAAATTGCAATCACAGGTGTATATACAAAAAATCAGAAACAAATCTACCTCTATCTTAAGCCCGCATGCCAAGGAGGATCGAGATCCTATCTACATGAATAGCGTAGACATCTGCCATATCACGACCAATTGCCAAAGAAATTTTGCGTTCATAAACTGTAAGCTTCTGCATATCCGTAATCAGTGCAATAGCACCAAGCCTCTTCCTAATTCCTTGTTACTTAACATGCACAGTGTTCTGGAGTACTTCACTCTGTGTCTTTCTCTCTTGATCCACTATCCTATTCTTCTCTGTGTTTCCATTTCCCTACACAAACCTCTTACTGAGCCATCGATACACCGAAATTTATATCATCTCCCTCAGCACCTTTATCCATCACATTTCGATCTCTTCATCTCAACTTATGCAGCCATCATTAAGCTCCCTGCAGAAATCTCCTCTAAACGATCTCAAATCCCTTCTTCTCTCACAGATCGGGTGTCGTTGTGCCTCCCCTCCACTTGGGCGGTGACAGGCAACTTTAGTTCAGAGTGTTTTACAAAGGAAGGACAATCTTCAAAAATAAATATAGTACAGCAAAACAACACCAACAGAAGGAACAATCAAGACAACAACAAGCACAATAATAACTCTTACAATATGAATAGCAACGTTATAAAAAATATAGAAACAGTGGAACAAAATGGAATGCAAACCAATTGAAAACGTTGTAAAAAATGATGGATGTCCCACTTGTAGGGAAAATAAATTCATGATAAGAAGATTCAATGAAGCCCTTCAAGAACTCAGGACAAAAATGAGGAGGGATTTTATTTATCAATAGAGAGATATTGAAACTCAGAAAGCTGAAATTCTTGCACTCAAGAATAAATTTGTGCACTTGGAGGAAGTCGTCGCCTACATCAATTCTACCAATCAGAGCCAAGAAGGAGAAAACTCAGTTCAAAAAGGCAAGAGGTAGCACTCTGAATAGGAGTGGTCAGTCAATCAATACTGAAAGACCAAAAAATAATTTAATGTATTCCAAGTTTATATTACTCTCAAGATAGTATGTAAGGCAATATGCTAGGATAGACAAAGGAATGAATAGAACATTGGATCTTAAGCATAGAAACATGGACTGCGCTCCCATTTTCACTTTTCTACTTGAATCCAAACCTCATCGATTGTAATAGGAGTATGCTTCTCTTTTCATTTTGCAATATAATCAATACCCGATCTTGTTCAAAAAAAATAGTCATATCAAAAGAATATATTCTTATTTATAAATTTTAAGTTATAAACCCATTTTCCCCTAGAAAAATTAAATGGATAAGTATAAGTATAAGTTTATATTGTTATTTTCAAAATGGTCATAAATGAATCTTTCTTGATATATCATAATGTTATAATTTTTTTGCTTTTTAGTATCCAATATATTATTTCTCTTATGTTCACGAACAAAGATAATTATTTCTCTCATTGTGTTGCCAATTGTTGTGACAAAATAACAACCCCATATTTTATTTAATCCCTAATAAAATGGGCACCTTTATAATTTTTTATTTCCTATCTTTCCCCTCTCCTAGTGCATATCCTTTCTTATCATGTTTTTTCCCCTTATCAAATTGTACTAGATTTTCGTATGTACAAGTTTCATTGTTAGAATACCTTTGAAACACTAAAAAAAAAACATAGAAAGGTCTAATTTTTTAAGGCCTCGTTAAATAATGCCTTTTTATACGTCTCCAGGGATGTAAATTCCCCAACTCTGGTCAAAATCATGCTTATGTATGCACCTTATACAAAGTCTTGCACTACAAGAAAGAAAGAAAGAAAGAAATTATTTTTAACGTCCACGAGGCTAAACATAGCCTATGGGACAGATTTCTTCTCCATTTGCGTGATGTATTTGGCCCTTTTTCTGTGAAGCTTCAAAATAAATCCTCTCAACTTCTCAACAAACCCCTCGCTAAATAGATTATCCCAAGAGCTAGCTACCAGCGTATTTGCATAGCTTTTCCTGTTGTCCTTGAAGGCCTCACATTCTAAAATGAAATAGTTTTCTGTTTCCACTTTTCTAGAAGAACAAAAAATGCATACTCTTTCCTCCCACACTTTCTTTGGCCTTTTCTAGTGCCCTATTTCACAACAGAGTTGATGAGAATTAGTCCTTAACCAAGCAATAAGAATTTTGGCTCTCTAATAGATATTGACCTCTATGTATGCTTTTGGTTGATGACTATGAGTAGGGTTAAACACTTCAATATAGTATTTTTTCTTTCTTCCTAGCTCCTTATCCCAAGTATTCTTGTGGAACTTTTCCATAACAAAATCTTTTATCTCTTTGCTATTTATGGGACATGCATTCAAGCCAATACCCCATTTACTAAACCATTTGTTATTTTGTTGCATCCAAGTTTTTTTTCTCTTGCACAATCTATCATTAAAGACAACCTTAGGCCATCTACCCTCTTTCTTTTGCTCAATTTTGTTTAAATACCTTATGACTCACACCATAGCAATTACTTCAATAGGAGCAGTCCCTGTTTCACTTAACAAGTTATCATAAGGAACACCACTTTTAAGCTTAATTTTGTTTGTAATTAAACTCTTCTAAATTTTCTCAATTTGTCTCCACTGCATGTCGGATATATTGCTGGCCCATAGTTCAATTCATTGAAATTTACTGGCAACAAAATATTTACTAGCAATTCATTGAAATTATTTCATGTCGTGTTTTTTTCTCCCACGCTAGGAGCCTATAACACTCACTTTATAAGCATCCCACAATGTTACATATAATTCCCCATCATATTTCATAACATCTTTATGTCTCTTTTTCTATTAATCGTGCCACATCATTTTCCTGGTTAAATTGTTAGGTCTTCCTCGTAGCTCCATGGTGGGAGTTAAAATTTCTTGTTAAATGCCTTTTGACATTTCTATCTCACAACATCCTTGAGTTCTCCTATCTCGACCCATTTCAATAATATTTTATAGCATCAAACAGGAGAACAAATATCGCGATGGCATGTCATACAATTCCACATAGCCTTCTTGGATACTACCACGTGTCAACTAAATTTTGTCCAAATCCTATATGTAAAATCCATTTTAACATGTCATTACTGAATATTGATACATTATTACTATCATTTTCCAATGGTGAAATTGATAACTCCTCTCAATCTTCAAGTGTTAATTCTAAATATTTTAGGTTCAAAGTAAGATTCATAGGTCATTCTCGCTGCGACATTTTCATGAGAAATCATAAGAACATGACTACTAGCTTGCAACATGAATTAGGACTAATTAAGGACTGGTTGGTTTGTAAAGGAATGGCCTATCATACAATTGAAATAGGCATTGATTTTAAATGCATAAGAATCTAAGAAAATATGGCCACGTTGTTGGCATTATGATTCTAGTATGGCTCTATGACACAGGTGTTGTACTTGATGGCAACTCATTCAAGTGGCAATGGTCTGTTCAGGCTCTCAAAATGATGCAAATTAAGTGGCTCGCAGGTGATTGGTTCAAAAGGTGCGGACTCACAGGTTCACCATGCAGGAGGTGGGGTCATACCCACATGTTACCCGTTCATAGGGTGCAGATCTCAGTGAACACACTTCAAGGCAGTAAAGTGCACTCACGTAGGGTTTCTTATGTTTGGCTTGTGGTATTTAGCCCGCCTTTTTCTGATGCTATGGTTTTGGCCCATGGTATAGGATCTCTTTTAGCCCCGGTTTGGATCCCTTGTATTTGTTATTGATGGTTTTGTCCCATGGTGTGAATAAGGGCTTGTCTATAAATAAGGAAGGAGATCACTTGGCTTAAGTATCTTTTGCAAATTGAATATCTTAAGATCTGAAATATTGAGTTATCATGTTAAAAGCATGATCTATATAAAAGTGAAGTTGAAAGCGAATCTATGAAGGGCGATCTCTCGAGTGCACGATCAGATCTGAGCATCTGACTATCTGTGGCAGACTGGGGGACTGCCAATTCGGCCCTAATCAGAGGTACGCAGGTGGTTAACGATGAAAGTGCGTGGGTACGCAAAGCAGAAGAAGGAGAAGTGCACAGGTATGCAGAGCTGAAGAACGAGAAGTGCATGGGTACGCAGAGCAGAAGAAGGCACAGTGCGTGGGTACGCAGCACGACAGAGGTTCAGGTGCGGAGGCACAGGGAAAGTACGCAGAGCCTCAGAAGCCGCAGGTGTGTAGGTATGCGGCGCGATTGTATCTGTGGGTGCGTGGCTACAAGAGAAGTACGCGGCGTGATAGTATCTGTGGGTGCATTCCTACAGTAACAGTACGCGGCGCGATTGAAGAAATAGTGCGTGGATACGTAGTTCAGCAGAAGGGTCTCTGCGAGTATACGCAGGGGAGCAGAAGGAGAACCACGTATGCACGCAGACCAGAGAAAGAAAAACTGCGTATCTGTCTTAAGACCTTTTGTTGGCTGAATTTTTCTGTTGATAAGGTGTTTTGGGTTAGTTTACTGTTATTGTTGATCTGGTTACTGCAGTTGACTGGGTGATTTACTTGTACTTGATGATATCTTGATGTTTATGGATCCAGTTTGAAAATTTATGAAAAGTGGTCCTTGAAAGAAAAGAAGTAGGGGGTTGTAACTCCCTTCCAGAAGAGACTGGAAAACGAGAGAGAGTTGTAGCTCTCTGCAGGT
>APFE031591574.1:0-31774 GCA_000404065.3 Pinus taeda
TCTTACCAGAATAAGCCTCCTCGGGTGTACTCATGCCAAGTATCTTGTGAGGACAACGGTTCTGCACATATACTGTAGTATTGCATGCCTCCGCCCACAAGTGAATGGGTAGGCCCTGATCATGCAACATCGCCCGTGCAACACCCACGATCATTATGTTCTTCTACTCAGCAACCCCGTTCTACTGTGGGTTATGGGGAGCTATGAGCTCTCTTCGATTCCCTTCTACGATGCAGAAATCCTTGAACTCGCCAGAGATGAATTCACCACCATTGTTGCTCCTAAGAGCCTTCACCTTCTTCCCCGATTCCTTCTCAACCAATGCTTTGAACTCATAGAACTTTGAGTATGTCTCGCTCTTCTTCTGCATGAAGAAGATCCAGCACTTTCAAGAAAAATCATCAACAAAGATCACGTAGTACCTATGCTTTGTTGTTGAAGTAACTGAGAAAGGTCCACACACGTCTGTGTGAATTCTCTCAAGGATCGTCGTGGTGCGAATATCCTTCTCGTGAAAGGTGGATTTCACAAAATTTCCCAAAACACACCCCTTGCACTGATCTGACTGTGCACGAGTGCCTTTAGGAAGCCTAGTAGAGAACTGATGCAGTATCTTCAAGGCTCCATGGTGAAGGTGGCCCAATCTCCGGTGCCACAGCTCGCCATCATCCCGGCTCACCACTCCTTCTACCTTGCATGCCATTGCTGAGCAGCCATCTACATGCAACTGATAAAGGTTCTTGACTCGAACCCTTATCTTTCGGGTTTCTCCAATTGTCTTACTACGCAGGAAAGCCTTTCCCTCACTGAAAACAACATCATATCCCTTGTCTTCTAACATCGCCACAGAGATAAGATTCTTCTTCAACCCTGGAACATGCATTACTTCCTTCAATACGAAGGGTTTACAAGACTCCCTCTCAAAGGAAATGGTACCGATAGTGGTCACACAGTATCTACCATCATCGCCCATCTCTATGTGCACTCCAAGATATTTCTCATCCAAATCAGAAAACAAATCTCAATCTCCTGTCATGTGAAAAGACGCACCACTGTCCAAGAACCATACCGATCCCATCACACTTGATACCAAGCATGTGATCAGTGAAAATCCAGCTCAAACTACGAGGCTAAGGCCTCTCCCTCTGCAGATCCAGCAGCTTGCTTATTTTTCTTCTTCTGCGGACAATTCATGGCATAGTGTCCGTGCTGGTGACAGTGAAAGCACTTCACCTTGGACATGTCCTACTTCTTTCCTTTCGCACCGGAATGAGAAGCTTTCTTGTTCTTCCCCTTCTTTGCTTTGGCATCCAAAGCACAATTTTCTTCATCAGGTGCCTTTGATGAAGATACGTCCCTGGTATTCTGCCTGATCTCCTCTTGCACAAGATCCGGCCAAAGTCTCTCCCATCCTGGCAATTTCCCCCGACCATTGACAGAGTCCTGATAGGAATGCCAACTCTTCGGAAGACCAAGTAGAGCCAAGCTCACCAAGTCCTCATCATCGACAGTCACCCCCACACTTCCCAACTCATCCCGACATTGGGTGAACTTCGTGAGATACTTGGGCATACTGTTGCCTTTCTCACACTTTGTGTTTCTGAGTTTATCCTTGAGCGCCAACTTCCTCTGGTCGCTCTTTCTTTGGAATAGATCTGTCAACGCTTTCCACATCAAGTATGGAGTAGCCTTTCCATGGAGGTTGGACACAATGTGATCCCTCACGCCCTCCAATAGAATCCTTCGGCACTTTTCTGTCTTCTTTTGCCAATCCGCAACTTGAGCAACATCAGTAGGTTTTGGGACATCCGCATCTATGAACTCCTTCAACCCATTATCATCTAACACCACCTCCATCCTATCCTTCCATGCAATATAGTTCGAGCTGACCTCAAGGGCATACTCCAATCGCAATCTGTTGAAAGACATTTCAACTTTGACACCAAGAAAACACTGCTACAAATTCGAATTCCACCAGCTCAAAACTCAACCGCTTCCGATCTAAAATTCGTGAGAACGAATTATTTCTTGTACAGAGATCGACTATATGGGCATTCACCAGATATCTCACCTTCCAAAAGAAGGATGAATCCAGAGGCTACCTAGCCCAATTACAGACTCTACCTAAAGAAATAAAACGTAGTCACTTCCTGAATAATAGATCTGATGATTATTCCTCGCCTTGATATCCTGTAGAAATCTCTTCTACAAATCAACCAGCTCTGATACCATGTAGAAATTTTATGAATAATATGACACTTATTCAACCGAGATTATCTTGATTATACACTATTTCGGAATTCATGCATAATACATAATCTCATCTACGTTGATCATCAATTTAGCAATATTTAGAAACATACACATGCACACATTGAAGCATCAATCACACATATCAACACGGTATGTACCCGGGGAAAGCATAAAGCTGAAAAACCCACAACTATCTGTATATTATATTGATTGAGATCATGTAACAATACATAGTACAATACTCCTCACAAGTACTCCGCACTATCTCCACCTGTTACACACAATACAGCATAGATATGAATCAATCACTGCCCCAAATCACCCCTGCTGCTTGCCTGCCTCCACTGCGCAATCCTGCATAGAGAATAGATGAGAATGGTTAATCCATTCACGTGTTTCCCTTGTGTAACACTACCCAATCCTCATTGGCAACTCAATCCCACTGATTGTGCAAATCACATGCACAACTATAGTCACAACTGACAGCTGTCTTGCCCTTTTACTTACCTCTAACACTTGTCTCCACTGAACTGTCCATGCACTGAGTTAACTGATGTATTCTTCAGTTGCTTTATGAGTTAATAATTAGTGAATTAATTAATAACTAATTCACACCACTCAACATTAGTCTATTTTCCAGTTAGACTAACTACAACTAGCTCAACTAAGTCAAACTGAACACAACTCCATCAACTCCTGATCCAACTCCACATAACTCAATCACTGAAGTCCTAACTGAAGTCCTCCATGCAATAGCTCAAGTTAACCCATTGGAACCACATATTTCCTTATGGCAGCTGCATGTACCACATCTGTAGCTCGAACTAAAGTGCTCCAAGAGAATAAGATAATGTTTATAGTCCAAATATTATTAAGGGCTAATAATATTCGACTGTTCTATATTTAGACTGACAGTGCCTCCGCTGTTGTCTAAAAATAGAAGTCTATATATTTTTACCAGCATGACCAATCATCCATAAACAGCATCCTGCAACTCATAGACCATGATCCATATGTCTAAAAATAGACTTTGCGCCAAAACTTGCGCAGTGGGCCCACTTAGTGAAGGCGACTTCTTTTCACTAAGCTCCATCATCTTGTTGCATTCTCAACAGTCATAGGGTTGTTTGCCCTAATTTTTGAATGTAGTGTCGGCCTAACCATGGACTGCGGACCATGGGATTGTATAAATAGAACGAGGCTCTAAGTTGTAAACTAACAAAAAAAGCGAACCAACGGATGGAGTCTAGACGATAGCGAAGCGTAGAGCAAGATTCTAAGTGTCTTGGGTCGTAGTAGTAGGAAGAGGCTCTGTAGCTGAGTGCGCAGAGGCCTAGTAGAGTCCGCAACTGAGTGCGTGGACCCCTGCAACTAAGTGCGCAGGGTAGTGTCGAGTCTGTAACAGAAGGAAGAAAATAATAAAGAGAATTTCTATTTGAATCCTGTGTATCTGCTCTGAGTTATTACATGTTTGATATACTTGTAATTATACTGTTTATTTACTGCGCGCACTTACATGAATTGTGAATATTGTTAAGAATAACTAAACATGTATAAGTAAGTTCAGTTAATCACCTAATATCAGTTGTGAGGAGGGACTTGGGTAATAACATTGTTCAAGCCCCGGGTAGGGCTACATGAAGACAGCATCTCGGGCTGCAAGGTACGAGTAAGCGCGCGTAGCGACGTGCATGCAGGATCGAACCGCGGACCACTTGAAATCATCAGACATCTCCAGGGTGCAGAAACCTGGTTCTATCACCCTCCCATACTACTTCGGGTGAGACCTCAGTCTGTGCTCCACAAATTGTTGCCGAAAGGGCCAGTAGTACCGGGATTTGTTTGGCTAAATCATCTCTGAACCTAGGCCAAGCCCCAACAAGCCAACAAATGGTTCTATTGCCAAGACCGGGATCTACATAAGGGATGTATGATGTCGTGTCACTGGAATCCAACAAAGAAAGAAATTTAATGGTGGTTGGACAAGAAGATTCACGAGTTCGCAGTGCAGGAAAACAGGAATCTGTGAGTATCAAAGGAACAATGGTTAGAGCACTACTTATATATAGAAATCCATGAAATTTTATTTGCATCCTTCCCCTTTGATTTGTACGAGTGGATCGAAGCTAGCAGACAGTTAGGGAAGGTGTAGGCTTGACAAACCGATTGTGTGAACTCTGGAATTAGTGCGGAGAGTAGAAGCGTCAGAAGATAAGATCGCGCGAGCTATGGACCATTGGCTTGTTCAAATTATAGGGTGATTTATCACCAAGTTCGCAGTAGATATGGCCATTAGCTACAGTGAGGAAGAACATCACTTCCTCAAGGGACCGCGAGGTAAGTACATTAAATATTTGAATACCAGGATTAAAATGCTACTATGTGAAAATTGGGTTATGTGAATAAATTAATGTTTGGCACTACGCGAAGTGGGAAGATCTACATAAATGGAAGTAGTGAAGAATTAGAAACTAGTCCCTTGATTTCACCCTCGTGAGAGAGCAAGGAGGAGCTTGCGAACGTTTCTCCGAGAAACACGATCAGTCTGATAACATAGCGAATTCCGCACATACCACCCCCACCTACATCACCACTAATTTCACCATTGTCACCCCCATCTCCAGCCACATCACCTCCGCCACCACAGTTCAATATGGTGAGTGCGATCAAACTACCGGAATTCAAAGGAGTAGGGAATGAAGGTCCAGACCAATTTTGGTTCGTAGTAAGGGCGGTATGGGAATCACAAGGAGTCGTGGATGACAATATAAAGAAGGCTACGCTGGTAAGTGCATTGTAGGATCGTGCACTAACGTGGTACATTAAGCATTATAATGACCATCCAAACACAGGGATCGCAGATATCTAAGCTGCGCTGAACAAGTTATTTAGCAGGCCAAAATCAGAGACACAATCGATTATCAGGTTTAAGTAAATCATGATGCTTCCGAGTGAGACCCCATGGGATCTGGACCAGAGACTGAAGAGTATGATTCGTAAAGCCAACATGACCTTGATGGATGGACAGCACCACGCATGGTTTGTAGCATCACTAACACCGCATTTAAGGACGGTGTTGTCACAACAAAAGCTATCCACCCAGTCCGAAGCTTTGGTGATTGCAATGAGATTGCACGAGACCCCTATATAAGATCCTAGTTTGGGAGTCCAACAAATCCACGCGCAACTGAAAATTTTGTGTCTGGAAATGTAGAGTTTGAAATAGGACAAGCACCTCGGCCAGAGGTGCACGAGGAAGTATGGTGCATAAAACGCAAAGACCAGGGGCATGACAAGGACCATTGTCTTGTTTTCAAGAATTACTTGGGGGGAGGAGGGTCAATGCCGTTAAGACCAGAGGCACAAGCAGGACCGGGCATGGCGCCTGCATTATGGTGCACGATTTGTCAGATAGGAGGAAAACACACTACGGATAACTGTCACCTATTACAAAAGTATACACAGACGTCCCATCAATTGTTCTATAATTTCTGTAAGTAAGTAGGCCATGATGAGCGCACCTGCAGAAGTTACGAGATGATGATGGATCAGACCCCTACCTATAGAGTGCAGACCGAAACGCGAGCCCTCGATCCGAATGTAGGGATGGCGGGTGCTGGATTTCAAGGGCGCAGACGAGGTCGAGGTGGAATGGGACCAAGAAGGGATCACGGACAACTAATATGTTACCAATTGTGGAGGGCCAGGGCACTATGCCTACGATTGTATGAATCCGACGAGAGCATCATGTTTATATTGTACCCAATTTGATCATGAGATGGAGGACTGTCCCACACTGATAGTGAGGTTGCGCGATAAAGGAGTACTCCAGCCTCCCCCGACTCAGAACCTACAAATGATGAGGTCAGCGCTGCACAAAGAGGACCCAAATGTAAACATATTGCTTCAATGTCGTATCACAACCAAAGATGACAAAGGCAAGCAGCGAGAATAAAGTGCGTGAGTTTGCAAGGCTCCTACAAAGGAACCTGAATTTGATTTGGAGTGCGCAAAGGAGGCATTCATGGAAGCTAAGAAGAGCTTCACAGAGGCCTCCACTTCAAGTAGTAAGGATCAACTAGAACCAGGAATGGATCCTTCGATGCTCACTACCTTTCTGGAGACATGCACGAAACTGTTGTATGACAGCAAGGCTGTAAAAGGACTATAGGAACTTATCACTAGGTGTGTGGGGTCAGGAGAACCGCGCGTAGTCCAGGATCTTGGAAATCATGCATTGTGAACAGGAAGGGAAATGAGATTGACTGCGCAAATTGGAGAGTACGAAATGGATCAAGTAATTCTGGATCTCAGATCAGACATGAATGTACTACCGAAACAAACATGGGAATGCATGGGCAGACCCACGCTACAATGGTCTCCTATTCAATTGTGAATGGAAAACCAGCAAAAGATCTTACCAATGGGGAGTTTGCAAGAAGTAACGGTGGATATTGAAGGTGAAAGCATGCTGGCAGATTTCAAAGTGATATAGATTGTCGACGATAGCAATCCCTATCCCGCACTTATAGGCATAGACTGGCCCACTGATATGAACGAAGTCATAAATCTGAAGAAGTGAAAATTGATTTTTGAGAAAAAGTCACTACACGTAGTAGTACCGCTAGATCTTGTCGAAGGAGTGTGATACACTGAACCAGTGCGCGACGATGATAGTGATGATGATCTCGATTGTATTTATAATATAACCACATGAGAGTAGGATTGGGTGAATCCAACAGCAAATGGTAGGATTTCGTGGGAGTGCAAAAGCTCCTGCACTTCGAATTCAAACGAAGAAATAGAATGATGGCAGAATCGGTTGCACGAAGTAACAACACTCAATTGCAACATGATGGTAAGATCACTTCATTGCGTGACAACGAAGATAAGGGATTTGCCAAGGTACGATGGGTTGACGATGGTGGATGAATTTCTAAACAAACTTGACAGCGAAGTGTCAAAACAACATCGTTTTGACGCTCTGAAATGGGCACTGCGTGCTACGCCTGCAAGGTGGTGGGGTACGCATCAAAAAAGCTTTGAGGATTGGTGCGGATGTAGAAGTATGATGCGCCTATGATTTGGGAAACCACAAATGTAGCTAGCAGACAAGTATGACAGACAGGATGATCCACGTACACACCTCGCGAAATGGAACAAGACCTACAGGAACGAGCCACAATCTGAATGAGTGAATTTGTTCTATCATACCCATGAATTCGTATACTGAGACAGAGATCTGCCATGGTATGAGCGAATGGGATATTCTGCGTGAGGGATTTCAATTAACTTTCATGTTTGAAGATCTGTGGTGGGATATTGTTGATGATGCACTACAAGCAGTAAAAGAAATTATCTTGAAAATACCCCAGGAGCCAATAAACGTGCTTCAGCCAGAATGGGTGACACATCTGGCTTACGCACTGGAGTGTCACAATGTAAATGTTGAGGAGGATGATGAGGACCCACGAAATATTAACATTCCAAAAATAGAAGGTTGTCGCGAGGTTAGAGGACCCTTGATTAAGGACCCCGACATCACCATGCTACTAAAAACAAAATAGGTAAACATTGGAACAGAGGCGGAACCAAACATGAACCACTTGGAGACTATTGGGATGATGCCACAGTAGATAAGGTCGCGGAGTTACTTCGCGAATATCAAGACTTATTCCCGAACAAAATTACCGACTTAAAAGGGATCGTTGGTGACTTAGAAATGATGAGGATCACCCTAAAACCCGACGCGAAGCTGGTCAAGCAAAGGCCTTACTGCTTGAATCGTAGGTACAAGGAAAAGGTTCGTGTAGAACTAGACAAAATGCTCACAGCCGGAATTATTGAACCAGTGGAAGAATCCAACTGGGTGAGTCCTATGGTAGTACAGGAGAAAAAGCAGAAGGGTGAAATAAGAATATGGGTTGACCTCAGAAAGTTGAATGATGTCTGTGTGCATGATCCGTTCCCGACACCGTTCACAGATAAGGTATTGGAAAATGTTGGCGGACAAGAAGCATACTCGTTCACGGATGGGTTCTCGGGGTATCACCAGATCAAGATCGCGTTGGAAGATAGGAGCAAAACAACCTTCGCAACAGAATGGGGATGCTTTCAATACACCATCATGCCGTTTGGACTAAAGAGAGCGCCAGCCATTTTTTTGTGCATTGTTGTCGCCACATTCAAAGAATACATCCACAAGTTCCTGGAGGTATATCTGGATGACTGGATGGTCTTTGGATTGCTTAAGCACCACGTAGGAAGCTTACGCTTGATGTTGGATACTTGCCAAAGACACCAGATTGCACTAAACCTTAAAAGGTGCACATTTTTTGTCCCCTTTGGGACCTTGTTGGGACATGTGGTCTACAAACAAGGGCTAATGGTCGACCCTACGAATATTGTCGTTATTCTAAATTTGGAAGCACCGCGAAGTGTTAAACAACTACGCGCTACTTTGTGACATACAAGGTACTAGGAAGTTCATCAAAAGATATGCCCAAATACCAGCGCCGATGGAAAAGCTATTGAAAAAGGATGTTACATTTTGCTGGAATGATGATTGCATGAAGAGTTTGGATGTCCTGAAGGGGAAATTGGCCTTCACTCCAATCTTGGCCTTCCCAAAATGGGATGTGGAGTTTCATGTACATGTTGATGCATCATGTATTGCGCTGGGAGCAGTAATCACACAGGAGGGCGCGGAGGGTGTGGATCACCCTATCGAATTTGCAAGTCGAAGATTGTCTAAATCCAAGAATAACTCTTCCACCACCGAGCACGAGGAGTTGGAAATGGTGTATGCGCTCCAAAAATACCGACATTATTTGTTAGGAGGACATTTCAAGATGTATACCGACCATTCCGCTCTGAAATACCTAGTCAATGAGCCTGTGTTAGGGGGGCGCATATGTAGGTGGCTGTTATTGTTCCAAGAATATGATTTTGAGGTCGTAGTCAAGCCGGGACACCTAAAAGCAGGACCAGATCATTTATCAAGCATTGAGACAGGTGAGGAACCCACTAATTTGGAGGAGGGACTACCTGATGCATAACTCTTTGTGATGCGTGTCACGGACAAGCACTTCAAAGATATAATCCATTTTTTGAAAACAAGGACTGCACCGAAGGAATACTTTGTCCAACGGAAGAAAGAATTGGTAGTGCACGCAGGGGATTTTTCTGTCATCGCGGGGCACCTATACAAAATGGGAAATGATGAGATATTGCAAAGATACATACCTGAATTTGAACAGAGTCAGATCCTCGTGGAAGCACATGGGGGTGCTATAGGAGGACACTATGCAGGACGCGCAACCACATAGAAGATTCTTCACGCAGGGTTATGGTGGCCAACCCTCCACTAGGGTTCGCAAGTGCATTGTAAGGTCTGCGATATATGTCAAAGAACGGGAAAACCATCGTGGAGGGACGAAATGTCGTTAATTCCAAAAATGACACTGCAGTCGTTCGAAAAATGGGCAATCGACTTTGTGGGCTCGATCAAACCTCAGGGAAAGATGAGCGCATGCTACATCATCACCGTGACCAAGTACCTGACATGATGGACGGAAGTGTAGTTGGTCAAAGACTGCACGGCCACTACGGCTGCGAAATTTTTGTTCGAAAACATGTTAACCTGATTTGGCTGTCCGAAAATCTTAATGAGTGATCACAAAACGCATTTCCTGAATGAAACCATTAGCGCACTCATAGAAGAATTCTAGGTATATCATTAGAAGAGTACACCATATCACCCACAAATGAATGGGCAATAGAGGCATTCAACAAAATACTGGAAACCGCGCTGACAAAAGCGTGCAACATGCAGCGAAGCGATTGGGACTTGCGCATCCCTACAATACTATGGGCTTATAGAACAACGTGCAAGAAACTAATGAGACAAACCCCTTTCTGGTTAGTCTATGGTGTGGAAGTTGTCATGCCAATGGAATATATCATACTTAGTCTGCGAATAGTAGCACTCACAGGGATGTCGGCCCATGAAGCTCTGGAAGAAAGACTCACGCAATTGGAAGAACTTGAGGAGGAATGGTTCTTGGCAGGTTTTCATCAGCAGGTTCAAAAATAGCGTGAAAAAGTTTGGCATGATTGCCATAATAAGTTGCGCACACTCAAAGTGAATGACTTAGTACTGGTATATGATAGTAAGTTTGAAAATTTTCTGGGCAAATTCAAAATGCATTAGCTAGGACCATACGTGGTTGAGGAAGTCACAGACGGAGGCGCGGTCCAGCTTATCAAATTAAATGGAGAACCCTTCCCAGACAAAGTGAACAGAAGCCGCTTTAAGCCTTACAATGATGGGCCGGCTATCTGACTAGCCGACAGCAGTACAGTGTTCACGCTTTAGAAAGCCGAACAAGGACGCGGGACTATAAATACATATCGGTACGGCTGTATGGGAACAGTTCAGTTACAGAGGTCTCAGAGGAGAGAATGCAGCAGGCTCGGCAAGCAGCAGCACAGTGCATTACGAACATCAATACCGTTCAGGACCAGCTGAAGGGACTCTGCGCTAAGATCATCGTGCCGACAGAGTGACTCGAGGGTGAGTCACGATGTTTGTGTTGGGGGCCTATTGGGCACGGAATCCCCCCATAGCATGTTTTGGGGCTTAAATCCCAAGTTTTGAGTTGTTATTATTGTAAAAAGTCCGCAAATTGCGGGTGCAGAGTGCGAATTATATGATAGAGTCGTAGGTTGTCCACCCTAATTTTTGAATGTAGTGTCGGCCTACCCATGGACCATGGACCATGGGATTGTATAAATAAAGTGGGGCTCTAAGTTGTAAACTAACGAAGAAAGTGAACCAACAGATGGAGTCTAGACGATAGTGAAGCATAGAGAAAGAGTCTAAGTGTCTTGGGTCATAGTAGTAGGAAGAGGCTCTGCAGCTGAGTGCGCAGAGGCCTAGTAGAGTCTGCAGTTGAATGCACGAACCCCTGCAGCTGAGTGCGTAGGGCAGTGTCGAGTCTATAACAGAAGGAAGAAAATAATAAAGAGAAGTTTTATTTGAATCCTGTGTATTTGCTCTAAGTTATTATGTGTTTGATATACTTGCAATTATATTGTTTATTTACTGCGCGCACTTAAATGAATTGTGAATATTGTTAAGAATAATTAAACGTGTATAAGTAAGTTCAGTTAACCACCTAATATCAGCTGCGAGGAGGGACTTGGGTAATAACATTGTTCGATCCCCAGGTAGGGTTGCGCGAAGACAGCATCTCGGACTGCGAGGTACGGGTAAGTGCGCGTAGCGACATGCGCGCAGGATCGAACCATGGACCACTTGAAATTATCAGACATCTCTAGGGTTCAGAAACCTGTCTCTAGCACCCTCCCATACTACTTCCGGTGAGACCTCAATCTACACTCTGCGGACTATTGCCGAAAGGGCCAGTAGTACCGAGATTTGTTTAGCTAAATCATCTTTGAACTTGGGTCAAGCCCCAACAAGCCATATGATGTGTCTCATATGTAGAGAATACATGAAACAACAAATTTATAAACATAGATTGTGCTTCTAGGCATATTTGTCAAGTTTTGGTGCACGAGACCCAAAACCATTAAAGTAATTTGAAGTCTTAAACTGACCTCTTAACTAAAATACTAAATTGTAAAAAAATATGCCACATCAATAAAGTATATGACATGTGATAATAAGTTTGAGGTGTTATCTAATTAAGGTCAATCCATCTTGTCTCATTAATGATAGTTGCCAAATAAATTGGGTTAGTGTAAGGTTAAGAGGGGAGAGTTAAAATTAATTATGAAATATTGATATTCATATAACATATATTCAATGATATAGTGACAAAATATTTAAATATATATCATATTTTATTTATAATAATTCATAACTGAGTCTCAAGGGTTAGCTCAATTGGTAAGTCCCCATTGTTAAAGCACTTTTGCTATTGAGAGGTCATGGGTTATGTTGTTTCCTGGAGACAGTTTCTAGATGTAAGGGAGCCAATGCCCGGGACATCTCAAGATTGATAAAGAACTGATAAAATCAATGGCCAAAGGGACAGGCCATTAGGGTTTGCAACAAAACTTCTAATTCTGAAACCTTAGCTTCCAAAACATAATGGCCAAAAAATTTTGAGGGTTGCAGGGTCTTGGACTAAAGGGATGGTTTTAGGAGAAATAAAGAGAACAAATTTTATATTCAGACAATTAAGAATATGAATATAAATTATGCAGAAATAATAATGAAAGGGAAAGAATCATGAGCGAATTCCCTGTGTGGTGGAGCACCCTTTAAGGCTTCTTTAAATAAGATTTGCAAGTACTCTTTGTTGAGTACACAAATTAGTAAATATGTTCCTTTAAGGCTTCTCTAAATAAGATTTTGCAAGTACTCTCTGTTGAGGACACAAAATTAATAAATATGTTGATAAAAGAGGCTAGTGGCTTCATTACACTCATGCCAACAGAGGAAAAACATTCATGGAAAAGTGAAAACACAAGGAAACATAGTTGCAATTCCCAAAGTTAAAATCAAACTGCATGTATTTTCTAATTTCAGAGAGATTTTCTGTTTATAATACGAACTAAACTTCAAACCCCTAAATTGCTCTTTTCTAAATTTTATATTTTCTACCTCACTGATGGTTCAAAAATTGGTTTCAAAACTAATTTTTAAATTAATTACATAACAAACTTTAAACCATTAAAAACTATTTCTTTAAAAACTTTATAAAAATAAAATACAAATTTACAACATTTTTTATATATATAATATTTCATAGGGGACAAAACCCCAATCATATTACAAGATTCACTCAACACAATTTTAATAGGACTCTTCATTAACAACCAAGAGCTTTTTATTTTAAATAACATTATTTGTCATAGGCATAAAGAGTATGCAGGTCTATGGTCATTGTTTGATGTTAAGCGGAGTTGAATTGGAGCGAGTGTAGGTCCCAGGAACTAGTCTTCACACACAACCGCATGAGGCCGTTGAAAACCAAAAACAGCCCCCGGGACCTCTCATAGTGGTTTAGGAAAGTCGAGGAGGGTGATGTCTGAACAAATGATAGTCATTGATTTTTGATGGGCGGTTTGACAAAAACTGCTTCTCAGAATCACTCCACCATTAACTTTTGTGCATTTCGTCTTTCCGGGACTCCATTGGATCTGGGCATGAGTTCAGTAGATAGTTGATTATCCTTGTACTTGTGAGGTATCTAACAGCTTACTACAAGCATATCCATTTACAAGTATGATTGATACTGCGTATTCTTGTAATCATCGATGCTCATGATCCTTGCATGGTTAGGTCTGCGATGGTGGTTAATGTGGTATGCAATATTTTTTTAGGTGAATTTGTTTGGGATAAATATTTCATGGATGTAGTGGTCACAGATTTTCAAGTTCCTTGAACAACATTAAATAAATAATTAATTAATTAATTAACTATACCATTATTTTTTTAAATATTAAAAAAAAAATTAAAACTCACAAATTAGTTTGTAATTAAATAATATAATTATAATAATGTTAAAAATGAAGATAATAATAACAACTATATAACAATAATATGTAAGTCTTATAGGACCGAGTTTAAGAACATTGAAAACCGATTGCAAGAAATTAATTGTAATTTAGGAGTTAAGCAAGTTGTGTCTAGTCCCTTACCTTGTTGGATATACATGATAAGTTAGAGGATTTAGTCCCTTACCTTGTTGGATATACATGAAAAATTAGAGGATTGTTTGGAAGAAGTAGGATGTGTCAACTTGACTCTAGCTAGTATAACCATCATCATTTTTCTTTACGATGATGTTATTGTTCTTATAACAAGGAGTCCTTATGATCTTGACAAGAAACTAAAAACTCTCAAGTTTTTATGCTCTAATATTGAGAGTTTTTATGCTCTGATATAGGTATTAGTGTTAGAGCTAACAAAAAAAATGTTTTGATAATTCCATCCAAGAAGATCATTTACACTAATTTTATGTATGACAACAATATTTTGGAAGAAGTGACTTTATACAAATATCTCATAATCGATCTTCATCACAAGCTTGACTCAAAATATAACATTGGGAAAAGCATAAATGAAAGGTGGAAAATTTATTATGGACTTTAAAATAGTTGTAAATTACAAGACATTACATTATGGGATAAGAAAAAAATATTGTTTAAGACTCTTGTCACTCCTATTATCTCATAAGGTTGTAAATTTTGGGGTTCTAATAGCTTTAGATAATCATGTAGAAATTAGAGCAAATCCAAAAGTCTTATATAACTTATTATCTCAAAATCAAAGGCAATACATCATATAACCTCATTACAGAAGCAAGTATTTTCTGCATTAAGAGTGTGACTTTGACTAGATGCCTAAGGTACAAGAGCAAGATCACCTATCAAAAATCACCTATGGCTCAAATGGGGTTGGAAAATAGATGCCAAGTCCTAAATAATTCATTAGGTAATAAAGGAAGATGTCACTCTACATAATAAACATAAAATTAAAAATATTATTTCATCTAAATTTAGGGATAAATTACAGCTCCCACCATCTCCACATTGAAACAAAGCATTGGATAATCCCTAAAACATCATGGTTGAAATAATTTAACGTGTTTGTGGCAATAAAGAGGTTGATCATTAAAATCATTGTCACGTATACACACACATTAAATCACAATTTCAAAATTTTTGTTACAATACCCACCATCCTTACCTTTTAAGTTATCAAATTATGTGATTTAGGAATGTTTTTCAAACAAAACAAAATTAAGATTAACTTTCGTTATCTTTTTTTTTAATTTCAACAAAATTTAATTTTAATGTACATTAACTACAACCACCCCATTATTATAATTTGTAATTATACACCAATATAGATTCATATTAACCACATATTTACCAAGCCAAGCATTAAGAGAGATCAAATCTCTTGATATGCAAATCTCTTTTAGAGAACAAAACTTGAAAACATGTTTGCACCTCAAGAAATTGAATCTCTCTCAATGTTTGATAAATTTGTGTTTAAAATGGATCTACACTGCTTCTATATATATATATAATTTTTCATTATTTAAATTGCATTTTGAATGTATAAATGGATACAATGCCTTGAAAGTCCCCTTGGGCACTTGGTGTGTGTAGACTATACAACTGATATTTTCAAATCCAACAATTCTTTGCAAGATTTTAGATACAATTGATCAAAAAATATACCTAAAAAAGGTCAAAATGTAAAATAGTGAGACTACTTGGAATGTTTTAAAATGTTTTAACCATATGAAATTATTTATTTTTTAATTGCTTTATATAATATATACATATATGCATAGTTGACATTGAAATATTTTATTTAATATGGAATTGAAAAATTTTATTTGTGAGTGACAATGTCCATATTAAAATGTTTTTATGTTTGATTCGTAAACTATCATGGATATTCCACTAGACATATCGTCATAAACGATCTGATAAAATTATAATTAAAAATCTAAAATCTACACTATTATAGTTTTATTTCTCTTTAGATTTATATATCTATATATTATTGTTAATAGTGTATGCATGTGAATTAAAATTATGCAAAAATAGAGACCAACAAAATAAAATATCACACACACTTAACACAAGATATAACTTGGGAAACCCTTTTGGGAGAAAAACCCAACTAGAAGGTGAGGTCGCTCTCCTCTCTTTCTCTAAATAGAAAATGTTTCTGAGTACAAAGAAGTATGGTATGTGGCTTGTGGGCTACTACAATGCACAAATCCTCTCTGTGTGCTCTATCTCCTATCCTCTTGGTTGTTTTTGCTTAGTTATGGAACAAATGCGCTTGAAATAATAGAACCCCTTTTCCTCCTAGTGGCCCGGTTATAACACAACCTAATAGCCTACTAGCGTTTAGGCTTGACTACTTCAACTCTTAACAAGAGTTACAATATAAACTCTTAGAATTATACATCATAATTACTTGGCTTGCCCCTTTTTCATGAATAATTGGGTATGACATGACATCCTCTCAAACTATGGTGGTGAGAACAAGAAGGTCAACTTCTGAGTGGCATAACTTTCACATATTGACTCTGATTGACATGGTTATTGCTTCGTTGGAAAGGTCTCCGCATGTAGTGATGAGTCCTAGTATTACAACAAGAATGTTACAACTCCTAGGGCTACAATATTTAATTTATCAATCTGTAGTTTGCACAAACTTAAGAAGTCACAATGTTATATGCACAGCAAGCAAGATTCTACCCTAAAGCTCCTCTAAAGCAATGAATTGAACTAAAATGTGCAAATACCATTTTGCAAAATTAGAAAGAAGGAAAACTACTAAAATTAACTTTGCAAGAAAAGATGCAATTGAAGCATTACTTGTCCTATTGCATTAAAGAAACGCTAAACTATTTTCATGGAAGGAAATCCTAATCTATTTTGCAAAAGATAATCACAGGAAAGTAACCCTAAGCTAGTTGCATAAAAGTAAATGCCATGAGAGTGACTCTAATCTATCTTGTAGGAAAACAAGTCTATGTTATTGCAATCAAAGTAAATTCTACTCTATTTGGAAAAACCATCAAATGCTCAAAAGTGATAAATGTGAACTATTTTATGTTACTCAATTCATAATGAAAATAGTAAAAGCTAGTTTCGAATTTACACTACAGCGATGAAAGGAAGATACACAAAGGGTATCTGATCTTCTCAAGTTTTTTTAAGAGGCTTAGAGGATGTTGGAGGGTGATGAAAAGCAAAAGATAAGATCTATAGGCAATTATAGGCATGTTTTGATGAATTTTGTGTAATGTTGCGGGATTGCTACAGGATGCCCTTTATTGTTACAGGATTGCATCTGAGGGAAATATAAAGGTTCTAGGAGCAGTATGAAGGAGGAAGAAGGTGGTATGAGGTTGTTAAAGAGTGTAAGGGACCTTTCGAAGCTCAAATTTACTCAGTAGCACAACTTGCACAAGGGAAAAGAAAAACTAACAATCTATTGTAGCTTGGTAGTGTAATTTTCTATGCGCAGACAATTTGGAGAAACAACTGAAAATGGAAGGAGTGTTGAAGGAGATAGTGTTTGTGCATGGAAAATGATGATGCTCTACACCATGAACCAATAGATCTCATCTGCACATAAAATGACCATTCAATTAACAAAGATAAAGTGATTAAATGACTGCCAAAACACTAATTACGAAGAGCATAATGCATATGAAAGGATAAGTTGAATTTGAAATGGGATTTGGATTTTGCATAAAGGAAAACCCATTATTTTTTGTGCTTGTCCACATAAGGTATACAGCTAAGCTTCTCAAGAGAGCTTTCTTATCAACCTACAAAGACAAACTATGTTTTTTCTTATAAAATAGATTTACATAAAGGAACACAACTAGACTAAGTGGATGCAAAAAAAAAACAGAAAGAGGGGCTTGAGTGCTTGGGTTGGGCCCTAACCCAAGGAAACTCAACTCTCTTAAATCAAACTCATACTATAAACAAAATGATGCTCTTCATTAATCTCAGGAACTATTCAAATACATAACATGACAATAGAAATAACAAGCAGCAATCTCTTCCTCTAATAGTCACTATCTTGCCTCTGGGATTTGAATCCTACTGAGATGATAAGCTCCTTTATTTATACAAAAATGACTGAGAGGAACCCTCATTGAACGGAGGATTACTTTCCTCCAAAACTCCTACAAACGTGGATCTGGTCTCTTGCGTTTCTCGCAGTCACTGAGGGGTAGTAACTACCCACAAGACAGTTGATTTGTTGATGGGTTGATGCAAGGAACAAAACCCCTAAATGTTCTCATGTTGGTCTCCAACATGTTCTACAAAATAAATCATCTTTTTCCTACACATTCAATGCTTTAAGCTACGAGATATAACAAGCATTGCCTATCCTTCCTAGGAACACATTATAGCTCAAAAAGATATCATCAAATGTAAAAAGAGAGGTTAAAATGTGTTGAAGGATGGTCAAATAGGCCTTGAATTGCACCTATTTGGGAAGCCCATCATACACCCTACTAAAAAATTTTCTCATCCTTTGAGCAATTTAGTCACTTAATTATACCTCATTCATGGCCATGTTGGCCTCCCTAACATCCCAAGCTACCTCAGAAGGGATTCCTTCTTCACGATGGAAAAATGCATTTTTTTCAATCTTTGCCTATTCTTTTTTTTTCTTCTACATGTTCCTTGTTTCCTTGCAAGCCCAATAGTAAACTTGAGTCCAATCTTACTCAACTTCATTTTTTGGTTTTTCTTTTGGCTCTTATTTTTCCTCTTCTTCTCAACCTCTTCTTCTATAGATCCTCCCTCTATTGCAACTCCTCCAAGTTCCAATTAGGCATGTACTTGGGTTTTTAGGAAGGAATCCATGTCCATGTCCACAAAGTTAGCCCAAGTTACAGGATTTTGAATACCCTCCAGAGAATCCATAACTAATAATATTATGAGTCCAGGGTGTGTTATGTCTTGATGTTTTCCTCGTTTAGATTTTTGCCTCATTTCCTTGATTCACTAGAAGAGAAAGTGAGGAATGATCAATATTTCTTGGGTAGGAAAATTCATTTGAAATCTCAGTTGATGGAGCATCCTAAACTAGTATGCATAGACAATACTAAGTCTTCCTTCACAAGATATGTACTTCAATACATGGTATGCTACCTCGTCCCAGAGATAGGTAAACTTTATATTCTGACTCCATTTTTTTCCACAATGGGCTATTCTTATAGAAGAAAAACATTATTCTTTATTGTGATAGACTTTGTCCTTTCTTCTTTGCTCCATATCACTCCTAGGGGTAGTGTGGTTACTTTGTTGATGACTTCTTCATTCAAGTGGAAAATGAGTCCCCTTACTGTGATGATGGCATCATTTTCTGCTTGTGGTTGGAGGCTCAAAGCAAATTATTAAGTGACCTCATCATCGAAACCCTTTAATTTTTCAAAGAAACCTAGCCAATGATGATTGGAAAACAGATCCATGACATCAGAGTGTTGGTGAATTATAGATTGATATGGAATTCCTATGGTTGAATCCACACCCTTTAGTCTTCAATACATTTTTTGTCAAAGTTGGACAAGCAATTCCCTCTCTCTGTTATAAGTTTTAGGGATTTTTGTTCAATCAGGGTTATTGAGGCAGAGGTAAAAGGAACAATTTTTTTATAATTTTTATAAGATGGAAGAATTCATAATACAACTCAAAACAATTTTATCTCCTTCTCTTATCATGCTCAATTCAAAAACATCCTTACTTCATTTTTCTTTCATGCCCAAATTTATATCAGAAATTTCTACAAGATGTACTTCTGAAAAAAATTGAAGGATTTTGTAGGATTTTTCATTAAAAAGTGGCAAGGAAAATCCATACTTACCCTCCCTCTGATGCCCCTCCTTGAATTCTATGGTTTGACGGATGAAATTCCTCAAAATCGAGCTCTTTGTAGCTCTTTGAACTTTCCTTTAGCACCCAGAAACTATTCTATAAAACTCTATGTCTATCTTGTAGCACATTATGTCTATATTGTAGCAACATCTTATAGGTCATGTATCTTCTTTTGTAGCGGTATATGAAAGTGATGGTGTGGGTAGCTCATCCTTTAACAGTAGTGGCATGCCTCCCTTGTCTTTAAAAACAATTTTTTTCCAAATGAGGCTCTAATCCATATTTATGAAGGAAAAAAATGAAATAAAAATATAAACATAAACATGGAGATACAGTGAAAATAGAATTCAATTCATTAATAACAAAGTGCTGAAAATCATTAACATGCAGAATGGAAATAAACTAGTTCAAGCAATGGTAGCTTATCTCTGAGAAGAGATGTGAGGGCTAAATGCCTTCTGAACTATGTTACAATGAGGATCAAAGGCCTATTTATTATTGAGAAACAATGGAAATTCGCAAACATCCAAAAACCTAACCCTAGGAGATGAAGCGCCAAAAGTTTACGGGCCCCTTTGGGGTAAATTGGTACACCAACTTCCCAGGGTCATAACTTTCACACACGATCTTCATTTGATGTGTACAATATCTCATCAAAAATATATATTTGAGGACTACAAATTTTGACTACAATTCCCTAATGAAAACTAGGGGTTTTCTTGTTTTGCAAAATAGTGTCATTTAGGGCCTCAAAACGGGTCCGGGAGTTCAGGACCCAAAAAATTGCCAAAAATAGTAAATTATTCTATGATTAAGGAAACCGAAAGAAACAATGGTGGGGGTCCAAGTGAAATAGGAGGGTGGCCAAATATCCACATGGATTAGTCCCCCCCCCCCCTTAGGAATAAATGGTCCCCATTACATTGAGTGCCTCCATGAGATGGGGAAACTCCTGCTGAACTTGGTCCCTAGTAAGCCACTTGCCTTGGTGCAAGAGTTGGCCAACTTTGACAACCCGATACAGTTGGATCTTCTATTGGTGAGTGTTATTAATATGCATGTCCATGATCTGATTAGTCATGGTCTATTCCATGCAATCTTGGTTTAGCTCTTTTGGTGTGATTTGTTTTGTAATGTCTGATGTGTCCAGTAATGGTGGAAAGTATGGTTGAAGGCAATCCACATTGAACACTAGTTGTAGGCCAAGGAATGGGGGAATGTTGAGCTTAAAATCATTGTCTCCCACATCCTTGGTGATGGTGTAAGGCCCATATCAAAGTGGTCTAAGCTTCTGATTGGCTCTGGTAAGTTTTTTTTTTCTACAAATGCAACCAAACTTTGTTGCCAACTTGAAACTTAGGTGGCACCCTATGTTGAACATGTTGCTACTTATACTTTCCATTGGATTTATCCAAGATGTGGTGCACCTGTTGTAGGATGTTTTTGATTCATTCTGATATCCATAATTTATGACTACAAATAGAAGTATCTTCCCTAGACCTAGCGGTCTGGTCTAGAACAACAGAAAGCAAAAGAATATAAATTTCCCCTCAAATAAATTGGAGAATGGAAAGATGCTTACTTATGATATGTCACAATATCTTCTCTCCTCTCGTCTTGTAAGCTCAAATCATAGTTGTGGTTGTTATAATTAGAACCTACACATACAATCAACATAAGCCAAAGATCTATGACATATATGTTGCATTGTCCAATCACTCTATTCAATGGATCAGCATAGCATTGAAATATATGAATGTAAACATAACGTAACACGTATAGGAAAATTGCATACTCTTTTTAGAAGGAGAGAGTTTACAACCAAAAATGGAAGTTGATCTTGTAGAGATCTTCCCAAGTTGAATTTTCCTTCCTTGTCATAAAGCACACCTCAATGTTTCCCTAATGCATGAAGATGATAACTCTTTAGGGTTCAAAGCAGCAGCATGAGGGTATGATTAGTCTCCAAAATCCAACCCTAATGTTGTAGATGGTTGTAGATGTTAAAAATAGCAACAAGAAATACTAAAAATAGAAATGATAAAAATAGCATTGCTAAAGATACCATTTCAGGATATTCCAATTTTAATTTGTCCTTGAATTAAATTCGAATTTAGTCTCACCGGTTGTTTGAAAAATAATTAATTAATTCATTTTGAGTTAATTAGTTGGAGAAATTCAAACATGAAGTCTTTGTGAAGTCATGAAAAATTCATCCCTTTGATTGAGGAAGTTATCCCTTAATTAAGGAGATAAGGATGAGTTGTATTTGAGTTGTAATTAGTTAGCTCAGTTAACTAAGTTAAGTCGAGTTAGATTAGTTCCAAACAGTTTGTGGAACTAATTTTGAGTTCAGTCAGTTAATGCATGCATGCATGCAACTAGCGTACTCTAGACAACTTAATATTCTCTCATAAATAACTCATACATGTCAGTTCAGATAGACCCAGTTGAGATTAAAGGCAGGGACACTGTACTATCAGTTGCAAGAATTTTCCTATGATAAAATCTCTTGCATGTAGAAGGAATTCATTCCTTGAGGATTGCATAGTTTTACAGTGTGTAAGAGTAGTGTTCCACTTGGTTGAAGGCGAATCGTCCCATAGGAATAGTGCAAGGAAATAGGAGGCTTGGAGGACTGAGGAGGAAGCATATGTGTTGTCTATCCTGTCTATGAGCAGCAGGGAGGGATTGTACTGAGAGATGGATAGCTATGAGAGCTAAAGCTTTGTGTAATCCTGAGATATTTCTACTTGTATGATAATATAGATAGTGGGGTTTTTAGCTAAGGTTTTCCCCAGAGTATTCTTCTACATTTCATGTGTGATTATTTCTTCTTCTCTATTATATGTGCTCAGTTTGATCTTGCTCAAATCGATTAAGCTTCTGCAAGTTTGATAGTGGAAGTAGATTAAGTATTTTGCTTTAGTACATTGCATAATCAAATTAATCTAAAGTGAGAATTTCTACATGGTATCGAAGCAAAGGCGATCAGAGCTATGAACAGCATAACTAAGAAGGGAAAAGTTTGAAGTTTGAAGTTCTTGATTGCAGGTACAAAATCGATTCTTATCACACCTAAAAGTTCACCAATGGTGTTCAATGGCTTGAGACTCGATTATGCCCTGGATGGCAGCTCAAATTACATAATATGGAAGGATTGCATGGAAGTGGTATTAGAAGACAATGGTTTGAAGGATTTCATTGATCAATAAATCCCCAAGCCAGCAGGAGTTAATGCCCAAGAATTGGCAGAATGGAAGAAGTTTGTGGTGAAGGCGGGGAGGATTCTTCTGGAGGGAGTTTGAGACCATATTGTCTCAAGTCTCCATGGGAAGGAGACTACGTTCTCAATGTGGAAGACATTGAAGGACCTATATCAGAATAGTAGCAACCAGAGGAAACTGGCGTTGAAGGAAAAGCTTCGGAAAATCAAGTGTGAAAAGGGAAACACTATTTCTACATATCTTAACAAGCTCACCACCTACAGAGATGAGCTTGGAAGTGTAGGAATAATGATAGCCAATGATGATATGGTGAGTCTTGCTCTCCTTGGTCTTCCTAAGAGCTGGCATAGCTACAAGGACTCGGTGAATGGAAGAGAGAAATTGTCGGATTGGGAATGATTATGGTTAGATATGATGCAGGAGGAGATTAGGAGGAGCATCAGAGATGGTTCTTCATCTAAGCATGATGATAAAGAAAATCTAGCCTTAGCTAGTAAGGCAAGGAAAGGGAAAGGGAAGGCTTCCCATTCCAAATCGAGTTCTTCCCATGGAGAGAAGAAGATTGACAAATCTAAAGTGAGATGCTTTAATTGTCATGAGGTGGGCCATTATGCAACAAATTTTCCAATGAAGAAATCCAAGAATGGATCCTCGAAAGGATCAGAAGGTGAGGCACTAGCCTCTCAGTTAGAATTGGATTTTACCCTCATTGCATGCATGGTTTCATCGATGGTGGGTTGTGTTTGGTACATGGATAGTGGAGCCTCATTCCACATGACCAGCGATAAGAGTTTATTTAGTACCTTGGAGGAGAAAGACCTCAAGATGCGCATAGAGATGGGCGATGATGGAAAGTACCGTGTTTCAGGTGAAGGTACGGTTGTTTTTTAGAGGGAGCATGGAGCTCCTCTCACCCTGACTGATGTAAAGTATCTGCCTGTACTGAAGAAGAACTTGGTATCAGTCGCGATGTTGGAAGACAAAGGCTAGGATGTAGTCTTTAGTGAAAGGAAAGGCATTCCTGAGACATATAGCCATGAGTTAGACTAAGAAGATTGGGACTCGAGTGAAGAATCTCTACAAGCTGGAGGTAGATGATTGTGTTGCATTGATTTCCAAAGCATAATTGGTGCAAAGCCAAGATATTGGCAAGTTATGGCATAGGCGGTTGGGCCACTTGCATCTTGGGGCCTTGAAGATAATGCAACAGATTTCTATCGGACTTCCCAAAGGTAAATTTGAGCAAGTGGACACATGCAAAGGTTGTACCTTCGGAAAGTACACCAAGTGCTCCTTTCATGATTGAGATAGTCGAGCTGAAGAGATCTTGGAGCGAGTTCATACAGATGTGTGTGGACCATTATCGATAGCCTCCATCGCGAAACAAAGGTATTATGTGATTTTCAATGATGATTTTTCTCGTAAATGTTGGATCTATTTCATGCAGAAGAAGGATCAAACCTTCTCAAAGTTTTATGAGTTCAAATCTTTAGTTAGGAAAGAATCAGGGAAGAAGATCAGGGCCTTGAGAAGTGACAATGGTGGAGAGTATGTCTCTCAAGAGTTTAAGGACTTCTATGCAGTGGAAGGAATTAAATGGGAGTTGATGGCACCTCATAACCCAGCGCAGAATGGGGTGGCCGAGAGGAAGAATAGAACGATTGTGGGGGCAGCTGGGGCGATGCTACATGACCAAGTCCTACCACTTCACTTGTGGGTTGAGGCATGCAACACAGCGGTCTATTTGCAGAATAGAAGCCCACATCGCATTCTTGGGATGAAGACACTAGAGGAAGCTTTCTCCAGGAGGAGACCAGATGTGGATCACTTCAGGATCTTTGGCTCATCGGTATGTTGTCATGTGACCAAGGATGCCTAGAAGAAACTTGAGCCAACAGCAGAGTTGGGGATACTTGTGGGGTACACTGATACACCCCAAAATCGGGTGTATTTGTCTACTAGTCGAAAGACAACGATTTCGCAGAGATCTTAAGTTTGATGAGCAGAAGGCCATGCGAGTTCCCCTTGAGAGGGAGCTCCATCTATAGGCTATGGAGGAACTTTTGTTTCCTAAGGAGGACGAGCCTTAGACTGATGAAGAGCAGCTGCATGCAGAGGTTCTAGGAGTGGAGACATCCACTCAAGCAGAGTCTTCCAAAGATGGGTGGAAGCGCACCAGAGAAGTTGACAGATTGTTGTCGGATGCGAGAGAATGTGGGAGAACCATCTTCTCAGCACAGATAGAGGAGGTCACTTGATAGGTGCACTGGATACATGGCCCTTGTTGGGGAATGTGTTGAGACCAAGCCATCTTCCTTTGAGAAAGTAGTGCAGCAACCGGTTTGGGTTGATGCTATGGTGGAGGAGTATGACTCCATAGTTCAGAACAGTGTTTGGGATTTTGTTCCAAGACCAGAGAACAAGTCAGTTGTGAGTTCCCTTTGGCTTTACAAGGTAGAGCAAGTTGTTGATGGTAGTGTGGAGAAACATAAGGCAAGGTTTGTTTCCCGTGGTTTCTCACAGGTCGAGGGGATCAACTATGATGAGACTTTTTCTCCTGTAGCAAGGTACTCATCTATCAGATCGATGTTGGCACTATCAGCACATATGGGTTGGAAGATCCATCAAATGGATGTGAATACTACATTCCTGAATGGCAAGATTGAGGAAGAGGTGTACATAGAGCAGCCAGAAGGTTTTGAGACCTTCGATCATGAGTCGCATGTGTGTCGACTCAAGAGAGCTTTGTACAAGTTGAAGCAGGCACCCCGTGCTTGGTACACTAGGATTGACAACTACTTCACCGGGTTGGGCTTCACAAAGAGTGAAGCGAATGCAAACTTGTACCACATCATGGTAGAAGGTAAGCAGTTGATCCTTGTTGTTTATGTTGATGATCTCATATTGATAGCTGATGATCAGTTGATCATGTCTTGCAAGGAGGACCTTGCAAGAGAGTTCGAGATGAAATACATGGGTCTCATGCACTACTTTCTAGGCATGGAAGTGTGGCAGAAGTATGGGGAAGTGTTTGTGTCTCAAGGCAAGTATGCCAATGAGATACTCGGGAGATTCCACATGGAGAAGTGCAAGCCCATGCAAACTCCTCTAGCAGGTAACTGGAGGAAGGAAGAGCTACTTCAAGAAAAGTAGTAAAAGTTATTGTGTATCGGCAGCTTGTGGGTTCATTGATGTACTTAGTGAACACATGACCAGACTTGTGCCATGCGGTGAACCAGCTGAGTCAAGCTATGGTTCAGCCTACCAAGCTATTTTGGGAGGCGGCTAAGCATGTTTTGAGATACCTCAAAGGCATGTCTCAGTATGGATTGTGGTACAGACAGTCAGAGGGAGTGAAGCTACAGGGCTTCACAGATGCAAATTAGGCAAGAATTCCATCAGATCGGAAGAGAACATCAGGAGGAATTTTCAACCTTGGTTCAGATGCATTTTCTTGGTACAACAGGAAATAGAGGTTAGTTGCACTCATCTTAGTAGAGGTTGAATACATGGCTGCAAGTCAGGCAGCATTTGAGACCATTTGGATGCGGAAAATTCTAGTTGGTTTGTTTGATCAAAGGATGGATCCTACTGTGATCTATTGTCATAATTAGAGTTGTTTCAAACTCTCTGAGAATCCAGTATTTCATGATAGGTCCAAGCATATCGACATTCGGTATCATCATATCAGAGACAGTGTGGCGAGGAGGATCATGTTGTTGCAGTATATTTCGACTGAGGAGCAAGATGCTAACATTTTGACTAAGGCATTGTCCAAGTGTAAATTCGAATTCCATAGAGATAGGATCGGGGTGGAAGATAATCCCTTTCTTGTTGAGAGGGAGTGTTGAAAATAGCAACAAGAAATGCTAAAAATAGCATTGCTAAAGATAGCATTTCAGGATATTCCAATTTTAATTTGTCCTTGAATTAAAATTGAGAATAAAAATTCGAATTTAGTCTCACCAGCTATTTGAAAAATAATTAAGTAATTCATCTTGAGTTAATTAGTTGGAGAAATTCAAACTTGAAGTATTTATGAAGTCATGCAACAATTATCCCTTTGATTGAGGAAGTTATCCCTTAATTAAGGAGATAAGGATAAGTTGTATTTGAGTTGTAATTAGTTAGCTCAGTTAACTAAGTTAAGTCCAATTATATTAGTTCCAAACAGTTTGTGGAACTAATTATGAGTTCAGTCAGTTAATGCATGCATGCATGCAACTAGTGTACTCCAGATAACTGAATATTCTCTCATAAATAGCTCATGCATGTCAGTTTAGACAAAGGCCCAATTGAGATTAAAGGTAGGGATAGTGTACTATCAGTTGCAAGAATTTTCCTATGAGAAAATCTCTTGCATGCAGAAGGAACTCATTCCTTGAGGATTGCATAGTTTTACAGTGTGTAAGAGTAGTGTTCCACTTGGTTGAAGGCGAATCATCCCAGAGGAACGGCACAAGGAAATAGGAGGCTTGGAGAACTGAGGAGGAGGCATATGTGTTGTCTATTCTATCTATGAGCAACAATGAGGGATTATACTGAAATTTGGATAGTTGTGAGTGCTAAAGCTTTGTGTAATCCTGAGATATTTCCACTTGTATGATAATACAGATAGTGGGGGTTTTAGTTGAGGCTTTCCCCAGAGTATTCTTCTGTGTTTCTTGTGTGATTGTTTCTTCTTCTCTGTTATATGTGTTCAGTTTGATCTTTCTCAAATCGATTAAGCTTCCACAAATTTGATAGTAGAAGTAAATTAAGTATTTTGCTTTAGTACATTGCATAATCAAATTAATCTACAATGAGAATTTCTACAACAGATTTATAGGAGAGTTTGGTAGTTTAGGAATTATTATCCATTTACCAATCTAAGCTTGAGATCTAATCTTGATGGGAGGATGAGTTCAATGGATCAAAGGTGAAATCTCCAAGGTAGGATAAGATAGGATTTGAAGTTCTTATCCAAGGTAAATGCTTGTAAAAACTCC
This sequence comes from Pinus taeda, assembly GCA_000404065.3. Lineage (NCBI taxonomy): Eukaryota > Viridiplantae > Streptophyta > Pinopsida > Pinales > Pinaceae > Pinus > Pinus taeda. Next base: position 27,884 of record APFE031591574.1, read on the forward strand.
TAGAATATTTTGGAAGAGGAAGTTTAGAGATTCATTTTATTTTTCCTGAATTTCTAGAATCAACGCACCCCCAACAAGGGGCGACCTGCTGTTGATCAGAGTTGGTGCATAACTGGGCAACCTACTGTTGAACACAGATCCCTAAAGGGCTAGGGTACATTGGGGCTTAAAAGCACTGAAATGAAGCAATTAGACCTAGAAACGCGAGGATTTGTAAGATTCATGCTTAGGGCTTTATGTAGGGATGATCACAAGGTGTTCATGGATGTTGATTGATCCAATTTGTAGGCTTATTGACCAGATGTGACAAAATGGCCTATGACAGATTGCCCCTTAAAGCGCAAAGTTAGAAATGACAGTTGATGACTAAAGTTCTTTACCTTGTGACAAGTTCAAATCAAGAAAAACTAGTTGAGATCATCATTTTTTATAATACACTCTCATTGTGATATCTTTGTGTAGGGAGGCATACCCATGCTTAGCACATAATCTAACATTACATGTACAATGATCAAGAATTTGTGTCTGCTAATGATGTAATGTGGATCCATGATTGGATGATTATCTGTATGATCATAGCCATCATACTTTGTAATATTGCATTAACCCTGAAATCGCAGCCCAAATGGATAGAACCAGATCCAGAGTCTTCCATCTCATTCATTTGATCGCCTAATGTATGAGCCTAACCATGTGAATAGATAAGTTGGAGTCGAACATGGCAGCCACCATCTGGTGATCATCCATTGTTGTAAGTCGTTAACAGATGCAAGAGAAACCACTGGTGATGTTAATGGATCTCAAGGTACTACAGTAAAATATGTATGGTATGAATGAATGAGTTGAAGTCTACCACCACACAAAATATGTCATTCGAAGGCCAATAATGAAAACTTGTCGTCGAGAGTAAGGAAACTATCCATTGAGGTATACAAGTCCTAAGGTACTGAAAGAAGAATTTATAAGTCAAATTCCTAGATAATGAGCTCGACAGGAAGCAACCTATCGTAGGAGGGCCTTGATGTATCCCCCATCAACAACACGAAATGGGTATCATGATTTGAGATAAAATGATGTTGATGTGGAACTAGTTCATGAATGGTATACATGGAATGAAGGCTTAAGAGTATCGTAGCATATATCAATTGAATTACTTCTATTGAACACATCGGCGGCATTGAATGGATTTGGCAGCATTGACCCAAAAACCAAAAACAGAGGATTTGAAATGGTGTGATGAACCAATTTAATACAAGAAGGTTTCCCAATTCAATAGCGATGGAGATGAAGTGGAAACGTGTCGTGTTCAAGAGTGACACCCTGTTATAATAGGTGGACTACCCTATTTTCCCATTTTCCCCAACCATTTCTAGTAAGTACCTCTTTATTTTTTAGCAATATTAAGGAGGATAACATATGCTTGATATGTATGTCATCCTTCAGATGAATCCCTCTTGAGTATATTTAATGAACCCTAAGAAGGAGTGGTTCGGCCTTGTTATGTTTGATGAGTCCCTCATTGTTTGATGTTTTCATGATTCCAACGAAGGTCTAACTTAGCGCCTTTTTTCATGTTTAGAGAGTTTGAAAAAGAGGTGACAACTAAAAATCCAAAGGTTATTTCTTGTAAATAGTATCTTGAGTCTAAAAAGGCAGAAAACAATACTTAGGACAACCCATTACCCATGCTCGACTAAGGTATTCCTTTTTTGTAATTAGTTTGTCTTAGACTGGAAAAGGGTTAAACTTATACTAAGTAGATGTCTTTTCATTTACTTTAATGAGTTCGAAAATACAAGTGCTCGGAAATATTTTAATATTTTGGGAGTCGAAAAAGAGTTGAAAGATGAGTCTAGGGGGTTCCTTTTTCATAGGTTTACAAAACCCAAAAAAGTGATAAAAGTATGCTCTCTGGTCAAAATGACATGTTTCAATTCAGACATCATCAAATTCGTTAAACAACTGTCAACATACTCAAAACACCATCAAAAAATTAAAATACCTATTTCAGGATAAAAATGAATCACATTTAGGTAAAAACATTAAAAAAATAATAAAACAATGATGAAAATTACCATAAATAGGAAAAAAGTAACTCTTTTACCATTTCACATTTTGCCTCTTAGAGAGTGAGTTCTGAGTGTTTTTTCCCCCAATCTTCTACAGTTGATTATGACCAATATAGTGTATCATTTCAAGAGTCATGACTTCCAAGTAGGAGCTATAACTTTCTCTTTCCTTTCATGGTTCCATTTTGTGATTTCATCCAATTTTTTTCTGTTTTTGAGGGCCTTAGACCTCTAATTCCTCGCACTATGTCAAACACCCCCAAAAGGTTGAAAGGTGTGTTGAATAGGATAAAAATGCACTGGGGGGAGCATTGCAATGCATTGTCTAGCCTTAGGAGGGCACATTTAGCACAATTCCCAACCTTTTTTTGCTTCTTTGCCTCAAAATATCTCTAGTGTTTTACATGAAACTTGTCCTAATTATCCTTCTTGTGATGTTTTAAGTGTCTATTGGAACAAAATAGCCTTAATATAGACGTAAAGCGAACATGAGGAACTATATTTGACTATAGCTAATGATCCTGCCATAATACAGGCATTAAGATATTATGGACTCTTAAAATTCTTCTAACTTCCTGATATGAGGCAGAAGATGGAATTATTGAGATATCTTGTCTGTGCATGGGATGTTCAAGCACAAGAATTCAGGCTAGGTGCACATATGTTGGAAATAAACATATAATAAATATATTTTTTAATTGGTATGTCAAGGTGAGGTGACCCCATCTCTTTATCTAGTTCAAGGAGTGGTGGAGAGACAGTCAAATATTACATCAGTGCACATTGTCAACCGAGATCCCAACTGACCAAGGAAGGAAAAATTGACATCAAAGATGTGGTATGTTTGCCTTTAAGAATGATCTTGTTTATCATCGCTAGATTGGCGGGCATTGTGACTCTACATGTGGTGAATAGATCCCATATGCAGGATTCTCTAGAGTGTTTGGAGTTGACAGTATTCAATTGGAGTGAGGTGGTACTGGTAAACATGAAGGAGCAGTTGACCAAGGCAAAAGATGAACAGTCAAAGAACTTTGGCTATGGTTTGATCTTAGTTTATTTTTCCCTAGAGCAAATTCCTTTGATTAGGCCGCAACATATCTCGCTCGAGCCCGCAGATCCGAGAGTCCCACGGATGAGGAGATGGGTGGATCTCATGTACAGACATGCAGGTCCGTCGCCGATGAGATTCACACCAGTTTTCTTCAGATGGTTTCACATGCAAATCATTATGATAGAAGAATATCCATATGAAAGGATGGATTTCCACAGATACTTGGAACTCATGCTTCCTGATGGCGAATGATGGGGTTTCATAGGTAAAACATTCTAACCATTTTTGAATTTTTAAGTTTTACATTTTTTTTATGTATCTGAGACTAAAGTATTGATTTGTACACATGCAGATATTGGACTCGTTCGACCTATGGGATTATCTTATCTTCATTGTGCAGGAGACCCACAACAGGCACCAGCAGCAGTACAGGCTGTTGCAACAAGACGAGACGTACTACATGCTCTCAATGTGGTTGAGACTCTTGCAAAGGTTGAGCATCACATGGAGGGGTTGACCCATGGCATAGCTGAGACTAGGGTTGATGAGCTTCCTATGAGACTGCAACGACATAATATTAGCATTCCTAGTCGTATCAGTCGACTATTGTGTAATATGGCTCACACAGTGGCATGCTATCATGAGCACTATGATTAGTCTAGTAGGAGGCTTATAGCCATATTTTAGTTTCATGTATATTTTAGATCGTGTGGCCACATGTGTCTCGGGCACAAATTTTGTAAAACCAAATTTTAATACATACATACA
>APFE031591574.1:31916-61847 GCA_000404065.3 Pinus taeda
TATGGTTCTATTATCTCTTTCAATATATGTGATGTGTATTGAATTTGATTTACATGTGTCACAAATATCTATCTAAAACATGATTAGCTAGTGCATCTGCCAATGTATTTAGATTTCTAGAAATATGTTAATACTAGATGAAATCAAAATATATTTCCAGAAGGTGAACCCTCAAGAACATGTCAAACACATTTGGAATTATAACTGAATAAACATTAGTCAATTGTAGTACTACAAGTTGTGAGTCAGGTCTGATAACTATACGGTGAATACCATGGGAAATAACATAAGACAATAATTTGATCATTGCGTTCTACTCAACGATGTTATTTGTAGAGCGACTGATACAAATCCACTAGAAACTCACTAAATATCCATTCAGAGCATATATAACCCAAGCTACAGAAGAGAGGTTTAGACTACTACGACTAGCACCATCATCATAACCAACATATGGTTCAAGGGATACTAACATCTACAAAAAAAATGTAAACAGGATTAACAGAAACCAAGGAAACTCTGAAGGGAACACACTCAATCACACCTATATACAACATGTACACAGCGTACTACACAAAAACTCAAGTATAGTATTTCTTAAGGTACAACCCATTTCTAGGTTGTGCAAGGGAAACTCCATCAAAATCAACTAGTTCATAGAACCCTTTAGCAATAACACATTTGATAATATATGGACCTAGCACAAACTTCCTTGGTCCTAGTTTATTAGACCCTTGGTCATATAGCAAGACAAGGTCTCCTTCTAAGAAGACACGAGGCTTAACACTCTTGTCATATTGCACCTTGATATGTTTCTTATGGGCTTCACTATCCATTTCGAAATCACGTTGGGTTGCATCTAAGCGCATCAAAATTAAGAGATGTTCATCTTCCATGGAAGTGGCAGGGAGGAGTTCGATAACAAGTTTGATAGATGGAATTTCACATTCAATTGGAAGGATTTCTTCCAGACCATAAACCAATTAGAATGGTTTGAACCCGGTAGCAGTCCTAATGGAGGTTTGACACACCCACAAGACTGCATAAATAATAAGATGCCAATCATATTTGTGGACCCCTATCATACATTGAAACATTGTTTTGAAAAATTTATTGATTGCCTCAAATTTTCCATTCACCTAGGGGTAGTAGAGAGTGGAACTCTTATGGGAAAGTCCCACCTTGGAAGTTAGCTCTAACATCATGTGATTACGAAAATGTTTTCCATGGTCTATGACTACAGCCTATCAAACACCAAATTGTGGAATGACATGGTTGAAGAAAAATAGAGCAATTGTTTCGTCGATATTATTATATGTAGGCTTCGCTTAAGCCCACTTGTAAAAACAATCAACCGCTATGATGATATAGACATGCCCCCCAGCCAAGTGAGGGTTACATGTCATGAAATCAATGCCCCATTTCACAAAAGAACCAATGGCAATAATAGGATGCAAAGGATGGGGCAGAGCATGGGTCTTACGATCGTATATCTGGCATGCATGACACTTTTGGATGACAAGTATGCAGTCTCGAATTATGGTAGGCCAAAAGTAACCAACACGCGGGATCTTCTATGCGGTGGCATAACCAAACAAATGACCACCACATGGCCAAGAATGAAATTCATTGAAGACTTTCTCGGCCTCCTCATGAGTCAAGCACCTTCGAAAAATTGTATTGATATCACAGCAATAAAGGGTGTTTCCGATTATAATGTAATGTTTGGCTTGATATCTGATACGTCGCTAGTCAGAGCGAGAAGTATCAGACCAGAAATTCTAAGTCTATAGATATATGATAATGTCTCTATACCATGGGTCAAATGACGAGATCATAAACAATGACTCCTCTGGAATAGAATCACCATACATTGCCTCAGTTTCAAGAGTGGGAAGGTCGCAAATTAGCTCAGCAAAAACTAAGTATTTCTTCAACTTGGATTTGATGAATTCCAAATCGAACCCTTGTAGGATGACACTCCACTTAGATTACTTTCACCCAATTAATTGTCACAATAAGATGAATGTCATGGGGTTGTAATCAGAAACAACCATAGTTTTGTGAAGCAGTATGTAATGGTGAAATATCTGGACAACTTGGACACCCACCAAAGCTAAATTTTCAAAATGAGTGTACTTGACTTTGATATCATTGAGATTCCAACTCAGGTAATAAATGGGATGTTTAGTTCCTACATTATCCTCCTAAACTGATACCATAGAAATGGTAGTAATTACAGCGATGAGGTACAGGAAATAATCTCATTGGTAATTTGGGGGGTATAACAAGGATGCTTGAATCAATACATCTTTTAGGGCATCAAACTCCCTTTGAATAGCATCTCCCAAAGGAAGGGAACCCCTTTCTTTAACAAGTGAGTAAATCCTTTGGTTATTTCGACATAGTCGGAAACGAACCTCTAAAAAAAGTTAGCCTTCCCTTAGAGCCGTTGAAGCTGGAGGAGGGAAGAAGGAGCACGCAAATCAAGGATCACATGTACTTTCAATGGGTCAATACGCATTCGATGTTTCAATACCAAAAAACCAATACGTCGATTGGAACTTACACAAAACACACATTTTTTCAGATTGAGTAGAATGCTATAATGTCTCCATTGTAAAAATATGGCCCTTAGATGCATCGAATGATCAGCATGATAGTTCAAATGAGTAAGAAAATAATACCAATAGGGTTGTACAATATGTTTAATGTCATGGAAGGCATAATCCATTGCCCTCTTAAACGTATCCCCAACATTCTTTAATCTGAAAGGGAGTTTCTGATATGAAAATGTGCCCCAGGGACAAATAAACACGGTTTTATGTTGGTCCACTAGAAGAATGTTGATTTGATTATAGCGGAGAATCCACCCATAAATTAAAATAGTTCGCAATTGTCACGATCATCAACAACCTTGTCGATGAACAGGGTGGAATAATTTTCCTTCAGACAAGCACAGTTGATATCCTGATAATCAACACACACACGAATTGTTCCCTGTTTCTTCATGGTAGGAACAATATTACACACCCAATCATTTAAAGGTATGGGATAGTTGAAACTAGTGCATAGAAGTTTCTCAACTCCAGCTTTAATAGTGGTAACCTTCTTGGGATGGGCCGGACAGAGGCGCTGCCGAACTGGTTTGGCATCAGGATACATCATAATTTCATGCACAATGATGTTCAGATCGATACCTGGCATTTCTTCATAAGACTAGGAAAAAACAGCTCTAAACTCTTGGAATATGGCTTTATAAGTCTAACCTCATTTGGAGAGAAAGATGCACCAATATGTAGATTTTCAATAATACCATGTTTATTTGAAATTTCGATAGGAATAGTCTCTTCAATTTTCAACAAGTTCTTCTCAGAATCGACATTATAGATCAATGCAGAATTTGTAGACAACTCAATTATATCGGGTCGATAAATTTCACTAAAGTTATCCTCAAAAGAATCTAGCAAGGAGGAATAATTTTATGGTCATCCCATGGAGCATCATCCAGCATCATGATCTCCATGATGATCTCATTAGTATAAAATATACAAGATAAAGGATCAGACGACGTACCATAATATAAAGAATGGTCAACCCAATCAATCGAAGAGGAAGGATCAGAATAAGTTATGCAAGCTGAATAGATGGCCTCGTAGTCAAGCTCAATGGGGATGAGTGGCATACCGTCATGAAAAATTTTGATATTAGATTGATCTAACACTACCCATGGATCAACTAGAGTAGTACAAGAAGAGATCATATTAATATAGGAAACCAAAGTAAATTTGTTGGAAAATGAAAGAGGAGGAAGCAAAAAGGTTCCCATGAGAGAGGAATCCTTAAGTTGTCCAACCCCATCATGTTGGTATGTGTGAGGGGTTTCCCCCATGAGATGGGTGCTCCCAGTAACTGAAGAATCGGTGGAAAATAAATTTTGATCAATGGCTACTATATTTCCTTTGTGAGGAAACGTGATCAGTCTAAAGTACATCGAAACAACCATAGCCATGGCATAAACCCACATGCGACCCAGTAGAATATTGTAATCTAAAAGTCTATCAATAACTTCAACTTTTACTGACATGATCTTTCTACCTAATTGTACCTGTAGAGAATTCAAAATCCCACACGGTTTATAGCTTCTTCCATCAAAATCCTTCAAAGTGGTTGGTGGCCGACTTAATTGGAGAGAACCAATGGCCTTCCAGCAAGACATGGACATAATAAAAGTTGAGGCTCCTTTGTCCGCAATGGATAAATTATTCTTACCATGAACAACAATTTGGATCATGAAGGCTAATTGAGCCAGAAGTCAAGGTGTATATTTCTCATGGTTAAAAACTACTAGGTTGGAATCTGAGGGATCAAAACATCCAATTTCTGAAAGTAAAGCCTTCTTTTGGACAGGGAAATTTTGCAACACCTCAAGAGTCAAAATAAATGGTAGAGCCTAATTCAAGTCCTCAACTATGTTATAATTCTTAGCATCTCTTTCACAAGGGTTGAATGTTGATTTATGGATAACGCCATTGGGAGGCTTAATCATCAATTCAGTCAATATGGCATTTATAGTAGAATCTGATGGAGATGCAGCCAAACTGGTAGGTCAATCTGTAGCTTGACCATTCGAAGTATTTTCATTATTATAATATTTAGTTTGGGTGGCCACCATAAAATCATTTTTTGGCTTAGCACAGCAAAGCATCAAAACCAAGTTAGAGGAAGCAAGATCCCAAGAAACCATATTGGTCTCATGATTTGGAAATGGATCTATCAACACATCAGGTGTAGTAGATGATTTAAGGAATTGATTCACTTCCACCCCATGTGGACAATCACAAGTGAAATTCTCCTCATTACAAATCAAACATGGATAACAAGGTTTCTATTTTTCTTCAGAAGACTAATTGTTTTGTTTATCCTGTGAGGTGTTATCTTTCTTCTTCTTACCTTTTACTTTCTTCTTACTTCCTGGTTTCTGAGATTTACCTTTGGATGATTGAACAACATTGATCTCAGAAACCAGGAAGTAAGAAGGATGGATTTGAGAAATCATAGCAAGAGTTGAACCAGATGGTTTACTCGTCGATTGATGGCTGGTAGAACCAATCACGCCTTCAGCGACATGTGAATCTTTACCAGGAGTTTTAGGAGAATTATCATAAGGTTGTGGATCATTTGGCATCTTATTATAAAGCGTGCCAAACTAGGTAAAGATGAGATCCAAATACTATGCATGAGAAATTACCTACTATTTGGTTATGACTTTGTCTTTGACGATGTCTTCAGTGACAGATGGAAATAAAGACTTAATGAATGAGTCAGCTAACAATTGGTCAGGAACAAAAATTTTAACCAAACAATGACGATGTCGCTAGTCATCAATGTGATTACAAATGTGAGTGGAATTAGACTACTTGAAATTGGTTAAATTTCAATTCTAGTCTCATATTTGATGGGTAACTGAAAATGCGTTAGAAATGTGGTAGCCAAAGCTCTGAAGTTATCAAACAAAACTCGAGGTAATCTGATATACCATTTTGTTTCTGTATTGGTAAGCATATGCTAGAAAAGACTCAAACAAACACAACCACCATTGAGGGAGTTTGAATAACACCACAAATGATAAGTCATCACATGCATGGATTGATATTCTCCGTGATTTCTATTGAATTTTTTAATATCACTTGGAAACTTAGTAGGAATAAGCGACCACCAAGGAGAATGGGAAATTGGTGAACCTGGTCAAATCTAGCAATTCGAGAGTTGCCACAAAATGGCAACTACTTGTTGAGGTCTAGTGGAGGATACCCTAGATAATATGGGATAGCCTAAGAAATAGGTATTTGTGTCCTAGGATAGAGAGGATTTTGATAACTAGTATACACATAACCTTGCTTCCCAACTCCGGGATAACCTTTTAAAGCTTGAAATAGTTGAGTTTGGATTTGTTGACCATAAGGAACTTTACGGATATCTTGATACGGTTTATATTGTTGCCCTATGGGCTTTTTCAGCATCCCAACATAAGGTGGGTTAGGTTGTGGTTGTTCTTGTGCCATACCATACACATTCTTACCCATTTTAGTTTGAGGAATGGCCTATCCAAACTGTTATGATTGTAAGTTACCTTGAAAAGGTAGTATACATGGCTTGAGATGTGCCAGGTACCGACGGAATTGGTTGAGTTAGAGGTACATCCTGTAAATTTTGGATCACATTCACTTGAGCTTAAATAGGTTGAGAAATGGGTTGTTGAATGGGAATCTGAGATGTAGGTGAAACATGTTGAGAAACTAAAGATGAATCCACAACCGAAGTAGGGTGTATAGGCGTGGTAGGTTTCCAAACATTAGTAGTCATTCCCGAAAGTGGAGCACTAATATGAGGCTAAGTACTAGCTTGAGGAGATGGAAATTTCCCTACAATGGGTTCCCCCCTGCCTAAAGAGGAGGATAATACAGAAGCAATTGCCTCCCAAGAGGAGGGCTCCCAATAAGAGGTGAATTGGGTTGTTGTAGGTGTCCATACCCACTACCATAAGGACTAGTCTTTTGTTGAATTGTACGTGTAGATGGAGGAAGAGGAGAATATTATGTAGTGCTCACTAAAGAAGTTCTATATGGAATTCCATATGTAGATGGCATATGAGAGGTCCATGGATTAGATGTTGGACCAAAGAAGGTACCAGAAAAATATTGGTAACCAGACCGGATGAACGGAACACCATACAAATGTGTCTCTGGTGACATTAAAAACATGGATCAGGTTGCAACTTGGGATGTCTCAGACATGGAAGTAAATATAGGATGAGAAACCACAGTAGATTCGGACATGGTAAACTTTCCCAAAGAAGATCGTCGAGGGAAAATCAAAGGTGAGTTGAAAGGAAAAGAACCAAAGATAGGAGGTTGAGATGGAGTATAAGGAAAAGGATAAGGATGGCCTCAGAAAAATTCACCCCTACTCAAATAGAATAGGATGGTTGAGGCTCTTCCTATGGAATCTCTTTGATACTCACATGACCAGGTGGAAGTGGTTCACCGCCAGGTCCAAGATATATGGTTTGAGGTGGAGTCTGAGATAGAGGAAGAGAAGAGGAAGGACCTGAAGTAATAGGTATAGATAACTGAGGTATCTCAATTTGTATAACCTCAATTTTTTTGTATCTAATTTAGTATAGTCAGGTTCAATAACCTTAGGTAATGAGATTTCAGGTGCTTTAGTTTTGACTGTGTCAGGTTCACCAACCAATGGAGAAGTAATCTCAAGTTTTGTACTCATAGGAAAATATGATTCTAATGGATCTATCTCAAATGGAGGACTAGAAGTAATAGCTCTTGAAGTACTAGATTTGGTATTCTACGTCTTATTATGCTTCTGACGATGGCCAGGAGTTGCCCCTAGTGGAAGAGGAGGATTATTTTTCATTCTACATGAATGACGGGAGATAGTGTGTTTTTCTTCCACATTGGATTAATAAATTTTAACGATTAAGACAAAAAATAAATCAAATAGGGTAAACTAGGAATAAAGTTTTACCAAGCAACTGTGAACTACAATAAACAACCTTAGAGAACCAAGGATTTACACAGGCAGGAAATCTCCCTAAATGATGTTTTCGGTGTATCATAGTATACAAGGCAACTGACTCAATTACCTATGGTGAGGATAGAAACCTATGGTGGAGTTCCAAAATATAATCGACGATACGTGGAAGTTTAGTCCATGTTAGTGTTGTCTAATGTGTAATTGTATGATGAGAGCATTCCCATATACTTTTCATGCATGGAGTTCCATCCAATATCACTAGAGGTACATGGAGAACAGTTTGATACATTTACATACATGGAATGGAATATCACCCTTAGAATGCAACACTGGAAAGAAACGACAACTCCTATGTTTATAGACATCATAACATGTCTCTAGCCTAGACCTTTAGATGTTTGTTTTAATGTTACAAATTATCCTTAAGATTTGTTCAGTAAATTTTAAATGTTATCTTGAGTTAAGTTTCATTTTTCAAGTCTCACCACGAATTTCACTTGTATATCCTAAAATGAAAACTAGCATGATAAAATGAAATGTTTCTTTTCAATGAAAATCTATATATGGAGGGAAGACAAAAAAGAATATGTAGCATACAAGATGCAACAAACAAGATTGTTAATAAATTCCCCTAATGCAATTACTCCTAATTAAAATTTCACATTCAAAACTCTAGATGCAATATATAATGCATAAGATTTTCTTTTCAATTGCACTTAATTTCAGATAAAAGCTAAGATATTTGCCTAATCACTGATAAAATAAATTATTTAGAACGATGAATGAAACACCAATTCCTTCAAGAAACCCAATGATCAAGCAATTAGTTTCCTAATGACCTAATGACAAGAACAAAGAAAAATATAAACAAATTATTATCAAAGGCACTCAAAACCAAAAGAAAACAAGATGAAGGCTTATGAGAGACCAAAACACACTCAGGGACATAAGGAGTACCAACTGGAACTAAGTTAATCAGAGAGAAAAGTATAAAAAGGTAATTTTTTGCATGAAACAAGGGTCAGCATAGGTGTAGATAAGCTACCAGTGCTCCGCAACACAAGTGAAGAGAAGGATACGGTAGTGCAATGCAATGTCGATAGAGCAAGGGGAGCGTTGATCAAGGAAAAGCCAATTTCTGACACAAAAAATCAAATGCATCTCAATGAAAGGTCTTACTAGGGTCAATTCAAACTGATGAACTGGAGGTTTTTTCAAGAGGTGTTATAAGGACTAAGTTCAAGGAAACCACTAAGGAATGAATCTTCCCCAGTGGAGTCACTAATTTGTCATTTTGAATTTATGACTATGGAAAAAAGTATCTTCCCTAGACCTAATGGCCTAGTCTAGAACAACAGAAAGAAAAAGAATATAAATTTCCCCTTAGAGAAATTGGAGATTGGAAAGATGTTTACTTGTGATACGTCACAAGATCTTCCCTCCTCTCAGCTTGTAAGCTCCATTCGTAGTTTCGATTGCTATAATTAGAACCTGCACATACAATCAACACAAGCCAAAGATATACAACATATATGTAGCATTATCCAATCACTCTATTCAATGGATTGGCATAGCATTTAAATATATGAATGTAAACATAACATAACACATATAGGAAAATGGTATACTCTTTGTATTAATAAGAAAAGGAGACAATTTACAACCAAAATGGAAGTTTATCTTGTAGATGTATCCCCAAGTTGACTTGTCCTTCCTTGTCACAAAGTACACCTCAATGTTGTAGGTTTTAACCCCGTACAAAAAATACCTACATATGAATTCTAAAAACAGAAAATAAACAATGGCAAGAGCATAACACATAAAACAAATATACACATAGATTTTCCCCTGGATCCAAAAACTAGGACTACCAGATTGATTTTTCATTATGTTCCTTTCAATGTTACAATACATAGCATCCATAAACCCCAATCCATTAACCCTAGATTAGAACATCATCGTAGTTCCCTTGACCGGATCTAAAAAATACCATGGACCGAAAACCATCGTGCCCAAAACCATGTGTGAAATCCATGAACAAAACCATAGGTAGGTCTGCCCATGTAATATAGGGCCCAAAAAAAAGAAACTTGGGGCACTGCCCTGGACCCCATGCAAGGGGGCTTTCGCCCCCCTGCTTAACCCCCCTCTAGCCCCGAGCTTAACTATTGTGGCCGGTCGTGTAAATAATATAACACAACCCAAAAAATGTCGCCCTAATACATGAAGATGGTAACTCTCTAAGTTTCAAAGTAGCAGCATGAGGGTATGATTAGTCTCCAAAAGCCAACCCTAATGTTGTAGATGGTTGTAGATTTATAGGAGAGTGTGGAAGTTTCGGAACTATTATCCATTTACCAATCTAGGCTTGAGATCCAATCTTGATGGGAGGATGAGCTCAAGGGATAAGAGGTGAAATCTCCAAGGTAGGATCATATAGGATTCAAAGTTCTAATCCAAGGTAAATGGTTGTAACAACTCCTGGAAGCTTTTGGAAGAGGAAGTTTCGATTTTCCTTTTAATTTTCCTAAATTTCTAAAATCAACACACCCCCAACAAGGGAGAACCTATTGTTAATTAGCATTGGTGTATAATTGGGAAAACTGTTGCTAGATGCAAGTCCCTAAAGGGCTAGGTGCATTGGGACTTAAAAGAACTGAAATGAAAGCAGTCAAACCCAGAAACTCAAAGATTTGGAAGAGTCATTCTTATGGATTTGTGTATGGATGATGACAAGGTGTCCATCGATGTTGATTGATCCAATTTGTAGGCCTATTGACCAGATGTGACAAAATGGCCTATAACACATTCAATAAATTGAGTTTCTTTATCAACCTTGGACTGTACATGTGTGTATTTTTTCTTTGTAGTCCCATGAGGCATGGCAAAACAATCAGAAAAAATGGTTCAATTCCTAGACCCACTTGAAAATGATTGTGTCCAGTCGAGCTACGAAAAGCTTTGTTATAACTATGTTTCATATAAGGAAGGCTCTTATCCTAGGTTCATGGATGCTTGCAGTTGTACATGTGTAGTGTGTACACTATCATTCTGTTGATGACCTATGTTTGGCCATCAATCTGAGGATGGAATGTAATCGACTTGGTGAACTTAGTATTTAATAATGTCCAGAGCCTTGACCAAGATGTGCTCAAGAACCTGCTATCCAAATCTGATATAATGGTTTATGGGATTCTGAAATGTACCCATACTCATTCAAAGGAGAGTTTGGTAGTGTCCTCTATTATGATACTCTTCTTGCAAACCACCAATATAGCCATCTTAGAAAATATGTCCACAACCACAGATACATAGTCATTCCCATTCTTGGTAGAAGTGAGGCCCAAAAAATAGTCCATGGAGATGAATTCCCAAGGATAGTTGGGAGTAGGAAGAGGATTTCACAGGCATTACTTCTTGATGGTTGGCTTGGCGATGGTACAGCCAGTGCAGGATCTTATATATGTTCCAATGTCCTGTTAGAGTTTTGGCCAGTAAAAATACTTTTGTAGTATCGCCACATTTTTCTCCACACCAAAGTGTCACGTGACCTAACTATAGTGTTCCTCCCAAATCATCTTTGCATGCTTGCTTGAGGGAACACAAAGGTGGCCTAGGTAGAATATTAATACATCATGGAGGTTGAAATATGGAACTTTGTTTCCATCAAATAGCATCTGGTATGTGGTCGAAAATTATGGATCATTCTGGTACAATTGTGGCCATTCGGAGGTCTCACAACAACAAGGGTTGAGAACAATATTTAGGGTTGCAACTGGGGGCCAACTGAGGAAATATGCAACATGCTTGTTTATGCCCTTCTTGTATTTAATTTTCAAATGGAATTGTTGCAGATGTGTAGACCAATTATGATGTAATGTTTCCATTATCGGCACGTATGCATGATGAAATACATCTCTTTATCATAGGTGGGGTATTTATGAATTGTATCATAAAGTGTCTCAATGTGATAGGCCATCGGATGACCGTGCTGGGTGAGAAAATTACCAATCACATAGTCTAAGGCATTTGTCTCATTTTAAAATGGTTATTGCAAGTCTGGCAAAGTTATTACAAGTGATGAGAAGAGGTGGTGCTTTAGCTCAATGAATACTTTCTGTTAGGACTAAGACCAGAAAAAAATAAAATAAATAAATAAATAAATAAAATAAAATAAAAAATAAAAAATAAAATAAAATAAAATTTCTTTTGCTTCACCCTTCGTAACCTAACTCAGAGACAAACTGACATGACAGAATCCCAACACAAACCTCTGATAAAAATTGGCAAGGCCTAAGAAGTTGTGAAGCTTTGCTAGAATGGTCGGGGCTAGCCAATCCTGAATGACTTGGATCTTAGTCGAATCCACATGCACGCCTTTCTCATCAATGTTGTAGCCCAGATATTGGACCTAGCTCATGCCAAATGTGAATTTCTCCATGTTGGCACATAGTTTGTGTTGTCGCAAAGTTTGAAGGGTCTGTTGAATGTTTTGTAGGTTCTCTTCTCAACTCTTGCTAAAGATGAAGATGTCATCTAGATATGCAAGCACGAATGAGTTGGTGAAGGGCCACAATATGTCATCCATCAGCCTCATAAAATTTGCAGGGACATTTGTCAACTTGAAAGGCATGAACAACCACTCAAAAATGCCCTCCTTTGATTTGAAGGCACTCTTCCATAAATGTGTGGGTTCTATTGGCATCTGGTGATAGCCAGACTTCAAGTCAATCTTGCTAAAATACTTGGCCCCATTGAGCTAGTCAAGAAGGTCATCAATCCTTGGGATTAGATACATGTTCCTAAGAGTGATTTTGTTTAGTTCCCAATAATGAATGCAGAGTCTTTAGGTTCCATATTTCTTCTGTAGTAATATATTTAAGTTCCCACAAGGTGAGGAACTTGGTTGGATTTTCCCTTTTTGCAACAATGCCTAGATCTCTCACTTGATTTCATCATTTTCTGTAATGGAGCGATGGTATATCATCCCATTGGGTAGAGATGCTCCAGGATTCAGATCGATCAAATGCTTGACCTGACAATGCAAAGGTACCTATGGGTGAGGAGAATATGTCCCTGTATTCTTCCACGACCTTATCCACCTACTTATATTGCATGGGGGAAACCTTCCTGGGGGCCATGGATGTGGCCACTATCTTCCCCTTGCTTTAAGAGAGAATCATAAAGAAAAGAAAAAAACTCGGTCTGAGAGATGATCTTACTGCATTCTTAGCAGAGATCAAATAGATGATGGTAGGTGAGGCTAACTCAGGTATCATTTATAACTTATTTCCCAAATTAATAATAATAGTGCAAGGCCTAGACACATACATAGTGTAGGAAGGGATAACAAAAAGGGGCTTGTCATATCAAAGATCAGCAATCAGCATATTTGAATAGCGCACCACTATGAATTTTGTAATATGTGACTTCTTTGATATTGAATGGTGGTGACACTACGAGGCATAAAGTGGCTCTAATAGCATGATACAGGAAGTTTAGAGGGATGGATGAGTTGGCAGCTATGGTCCCCGAGCAACGCATAGGCCATCATTGTTAATCACTCCTGGCACTAGAAAGTGGGAATTTCATCCATTTCAAGTGGAAAACGACTAGGGAACCGACCGAGTAATGGAAGAGGCATAATGTGGTAGAGACATGGCTCGATCAAAGGCCATCACAGGAAGTGGTGTGGAGATATTTTGATATAATCATCATTCAGTTTTCACATGTTTTGTTATTTAGTTTTTTTGGTAGTCTATTATTATTGTATTTTAAAGAAAATAATAATTATGTTGCAATGATTTGGGCGACAAATCCTTGCACGTCGGGATAGCTAGTCGATCATACAGCTAGATCTCAAACTATGATATTTTTGTAATTGATTTTCAAGATCTCCCTCTCCTTGTAAAAGGAGGTAAGAAACGTTTAATAAAGGTTCAAATTTTTTGGAAAATACTTCCCTCTTATGAGACATTTTCATGGTTTCCTGAAGGCATGTATGAATCTCCTTGTATGTTGGTTTTTTCTCAAGATATTAATGCAAAGTTTCAGGTGATTCCAACCTATTAAATTTGCAATATGTTCTTCTCTCTTTGTATTATTATATGTGCTAAATGTTCTTCTCAGATTACATTTTAAGTAGCAATTAGAAGTATTTCCTTTAGATGCAGATTCTTTTATATCAAAACATTGGTGGAAAATGCCTGCATTGTTGTAGGAATTAAATCTTTAAACAACACTCCATGTATCTCATCATTCCATAGATATTACCCTCTCTCGTTTCTCTATGAGTCTTGAGATATAGAATTATTGGACCTTAATATTTATATGATGGGATCCTCTTCTATTGTCTTCTCCCATTACCTATGTTTCAACAATTAAATCGTTGCACATTCCTAATCTGATTTGGCCACCTGTGAGTTGCATAGTATTTCTGAGTACTCTTATGTACAAGCTACTTCATATATTGTATCTTTGTTAATGGTTTTGAATCAATCCAATTTGAATTTCTCATGGAAAACTATAGTGTTGCAAGTATTTAAGACAAAACTGACAATCACTCTCTAAGATATCATAGGCACTGGTCTCCCTTCAACCCAGAGACTGTCTCTAGGAAGTTTCCATATCTCCTTAAGCACTTGTGCGACAGGTTGTAGAAAAAACAACATTATATTTTTGGCGATGTTGCCAGTCAATAGATTAGAAAAAAATTCCCCTGGTGCAACAAATATCTACATTCCCTCTATTAAGTGATCAAGGGAAGTGTGTGTTGAAGATCCCTCACCTTGGTGAATCCACTGTCTAAATTCATTTATAAACACCTTGGTGACTCCACTGTCTGAATTCATTTATAAATACCTTGGAAACTCCACTGTCTGAATTCATTTATAAACACCTTAGCAACTCCACTATCTGAATTCATTTATCAACACCTTGGTGACTCCACTCTCTGTAATTTTATCCAATCATTCTAGCTTATAAGACATCCCATACTCGCTCAAATACCTCTCAGCAAAAAATTCCATCTATATCTGACCCAAAAAGAATAATATTCAGAAGGATTTGGAAAATAAAGACTCCAAATATTGATGCTATTGTCTCTTCATTTCTAGAAAAATCTTCATCCAGTTCATAGAAGGTTGTAATTCATTATTCTGAATTTCCTCATAGAGCTTTGGTATATCCTTTAGAAAGCGGTAATTTTCTTATTACCATGTCCCTAAAGGTCAAAGAATAATTTGATGAGATAAAATATAAACTCCCACCCATAGTGTGAACAGTTTCTCATTCCACTCTGAGTCAGTTGTCTTACCATTGGTCATAACTAAGGTACCTCCAATAATTCAAGTACCACCACCTCTGACCCAGATGGTTGTCCCAGGTTTGTTGTTGAACAAATATTCTCCCTTAAACCTACCTAGACCTTTAAATGTTATGCCTCATGACTATCTCAAGATCTTGCCTAGGTTTAGTGAAGAAGCTGACATATCAATGAAGAGACACATAAAAAAAATTGTCCCTTCGTAGAAAATTTGAATGTCGAGCATCAAGACAAAGTGTTGAGGCCTTTTGTCCAATATTTGGATGGGAAGTCAGGAAATGGTCCAAATATTTGCCTAATGCTCTCATTGCCACTTGGGAAGAAATGGGGAGAGAAGAGAGATAATGGATACATTCTTATTGATTTCAATGCTATAAAGAATAAATCTGGTGAAGGTAACTCAGATTTTATAAAAGGTTAATAAATTGTACAATAATATACCTACTAAGATTAAATCTCCACAGTTCGATTCTCGAGTAGTTTTTGTTGGGGTCTTTGAACCATAGTTTGGCTTCACAGTTAGAGAGAGGAAGTCATGTTCCATAGACCAAATTCAAAACGATGCTCTCAAGGTAGAAGCGAATTTTACCTCAACCGAGAAGTCAAGAGACAGATATGATCCGGGAGAGAAGAAAAAGGGAAAAGAGGAGGCAGCGTCCTCAAGTGGGAGAGAGTCCCAAGAACGTAGGATAGAGGATATGGATAAGTTGATAAAAATTTATCAAATAAACTGACAAAAATGAAGCTAGAAAACAAAATCCTTCAATGATAGAACTTTATGGTTGTCAATCGGGGTTTCAATACCCAATACAGAAGGCCTCCCCTACAGTTAATGAAAAGGGACAGGAAAGAGAAACAAGACCACATTCATCCTCCATTGTATATAGAATATGATTCGGAGGAATAGATACCAGATACAAATGATTTTCAGGGGAACTTATGTTCCTCTTTCTCCAATGAAGGATAAGAACTTAGAACATATGAGGAAGAGGAGGAGGAGCTTGATGCAACACTGAATGATGACGAGATCGATGATTACTGCAAGAGTTTTGTTGATTTCATGCAGGTTCAATTGCGCAAGAAATACGATATGTGATCATTTAGAAAGAGATAGAGAGGACAAGATCAGAATGAAGGAACTTCCTCCCACGAGCCTCCTAAGCCGGCTGACAAGGGGAAAGGGCATGAAGATCTAATTATTCAAAGGAAGAAAGAGTCCTAATATGCAAACTGCTATAAACTTGAAGTCCTCAAAGAAGGTAAATCACCTACCCCTACTAGACCCGTCCATGAAAAAGAAAAGGAGCTTGTAAAAATTAGCACTACAGAAAAAGGCCTTGCCATCTTTAACCTTCAGAAAGATATTGAGAAAGTCAAGATCCCAGTCCCATTGTCCAAGCTCTTGAAACAGCTCGCCTACAAATCCCAAGTCTCTCAATTTATGTTTCCCTCTGCTTCAGCCCAAACACTTGATAGTTTAAACTTCCAAGAAGAAAGACCAATGGTTGTCTTTGGACCTCATGTTGAAGAAAAAGATCCCTCCACTCCACCTTTTTATGTTACTCTAGTAGTACATGAACTCCTACTCCATAATTGCATGTTGGACTTGAGAGATTCTCATAATTTGATGCCACCATTAGTGATGGATCAACTAGGTCTAGAGATAACCATACCATATAAATCTCTCTATTATTTTGACTCTAAGAGGGTCAAGTGCTTGGGGATGATCAAGGACCCGGTGGTGAATTTAACCTAGATCCGAGTGAAAAGTGTGGTGATGGATATTATAGTTGTTGATATCCCTGTGAGTTTTGGTGTGATTTTTTCAAGGTCTTTGGGATCAAATATCAAAGCTTCCATCAAGATGGATCTTATTTATGCTACCATTCGTATCTTTGGTGGAGAGGAAAGGAGATTATACAAAGAATCCAGATTCATTAAAACAGTCACAAGAGTTAATTTCCCAAATAATTCTCTTGTGAATGGGACAGAAAGGGTTATCTCCTACTTCATGCTAAAATAAGATGACTTTATTCTAGAAGAAACATAGGTACAGCCCGCGGTAAAATTAGACCAACAACTCAATGACTGTAGCAAAGTCTAGAAGTTGTATTTTGATGGTGCAAACTCTAAAGAAGGAAATGGAGTATCAGTATTGTTGATATCTCCATAGGGTAGCTTGATTCCCCTCTCTTTCAAATTAGAATTTGAAGCAACCAACAATGTGAAATAGTATGAGGCATTTCTATTAGGCCTGCAAGAAACAAAGAATCTAAACATTGACTGCCTAATTGTATTTGGAGACTTAGAACTGGTATTGAAGCAAATCAAGGACCAATGCCAAACTAAGCATCCCCAACTGAGGGCTCAAAGAAATGAGTTTTGTGACTTAATCGACAATTTATTCTCAACTTTCAATGTCCAATTTTTACCCAAGGAAAGAAATCGAACGGTGAGTTCTTTAGCTATAGCTGCCAACAACTTCAAACCACCACAAAATCCACTGCTTAGGTATGAAATTGAGGTTAGGTACAAACCCTCAGTGCCTGACAATGTGAAACACTGGTAGTTGTTAGAAGACGATGAACAAATCAAGCACTTCATGGAAGTCATTGGGGAATTATCAAACTCTTTGATTGACCAAGAAGAGAAGAAGTGATAGAAGAACAGTCAACTACATGGGAAGAAAATATCGCGAGACATGGAGTTTTGTAGCTGAAGAGAAATGTCATTCCATGATATCTAGCTCCTTTGGATAGGTTATTTAAGTCCAATGATGTGGTTTCAAAACCTGTTGAACAGGGAGCTAATGGATAGGTGGAGGATTGCAATATAGGCTCAGAGGATGAACCTCAGATGATCAAGTTGTTAAAAGGGATCCCTCATCAATACAAAAAAAGGTACTTAAATCTCTTAAAAGCATATAAAGATGTTTTTGCTTGATCTTATGATTATTTAAAGACTTTTGATGTAAATGGTATTCGACATAAGTTGCCTTTAAAGAATGGTGTGAAGCCTTGTAAGCAAAAGCTCAGATAGATCAATCCCCTCCTACTCCTATCCATTGAGAAGGAAGTGAAGAAGTTACTTCATGTTAAGATCATTGTTCCATTAAAGTACTTAGAATGTGTGGAAAATATGGTTCCTGTTAGGAAGAAAAATGGAGAAATAAGACTGTGCATGGATTTCAGGAACCTTAAAAGAGCTTCTTTAAAGGACAACTACCCATTGCCTAAAATGGATCATATTATAGAGAAGGTAGTTGGCTCTACTTGGATGTCCATGATGGATGGTTTTTAAGGGTATAATTAGGTAGTAGTGCATCTCGATGATCAGAAGATAACTGATTTCACTACACCTTGGGGGACTTTCATGTATCCAAGGATGTCATTCGGCCTTATAAATGCAGGAGAAACTTTCCATAGGGAAATGGACATAGCATTCATGGGAAAGCAAAACAAATTTGTGGTGGTTTATCTAGATGATATCATTTTTTTCTCCAAAATATATGACGAGCACATTGAACATCTGAAACTCACCTTTGAGAAATGCAGAAAGTATGGGTTGTCTCTAAATCCAAATAAATCCCAGTTCGCTTTGAGTGAAGGCAAGCTGTTAGGGCATATCGTAGCACGAGAAGGGGTAAAGATCAATCCTAAGTGGGTGGAGGCCATCATTCATATTTCCCTACCAAGAAATAAAAAGGAGGTCCAAGTCTTCTTGGGGAGGATTAATTTCTTGAGGATATTTGTGCCTAACTATGCAGAAATAGTTAAAGGCATTACAGAGATGTTGAAGAAGAAGAACAAGGTAAAGTGGAGCCTAGATTTCTCGGAATCCTTCTCTAGAATCAAGAGAGATTTTGCAGAGGCTCCATTCTTAGTCAAACTGGACTATTCCATCTCGTTTTACATATTTTATTTTGCTTCCCCCATACTGTAGTTGTTGTATTATTACAGAAAAATAAAAAAGGTCATGAGCAATCTATAGATTTCTTCAGCCAAGTGTTGCGGGATCTTGAACTAAAATATAACATATTGGAAAAACAGGCTTATGCTCTAGTCAAAGCTCTGAAGACATTTAGAGTTTATGTTTTACACTCAAGCATCGTGGCTTATGTCCCAACGGTTGTTGTTAAAGACATCTTGGTGCAAGTGGATAGTGATGGTAAAAGGGGTAAATGGATCTCCAAAATCCAAGAGTATGACATGGATGTAAATCCCACTAAACTCGTTAAAGGGCAAGGATTGGCCCAAATCCTATTAGACTCTAACTGCCAGGCCTTGGGTTTCAATATTTTAACGAAAGAAGATGAAGAGAGGGCACAACCTATGATCGAGACTTCAGTCCAAAATATTCACATCAAATATGAAACTTCTGCCTTGTATCAAAATGCCATCCACTATCTACTGTTGGGTAGCGGGCCCCCCGCGTAAGGGTTTTGGGACTTAAAGTCCGCAATTTTGGGTAAAAAGTATGGTAAAGGCTCTGCAAAGTGTACGGAGCGCGAATTGTAATGAGTCAAGTCAAAGGGTTGTCCACCCAAGAAAAATGTAAGATAAGAGAAATTAAGTCGGCCTGCCCATGGTCAGTGGACCATGGGAATGTATAAATAGAGCAAGGATCTAGGTTTAGAAGGTAGTTCTGGATAGTAGCTTGGTCGAAGATCTAAAGTGTAGGGGTTTGTGAAAGCAAGAGTTCTCTAAGTCTATAAGTCCAATTCGTGGGAGGTAGTGGTTAGAGTAGGCTCTGCAGCTGTGTGTGCAAAGGCCTGGTAGAGTCCATAGTTGTGTGCACAGGGTGGAATTGGGTTGTACTGAATAGAAGATTAAGAAAGATAAGTATTTTAGAATTATTGTGTATCTGATCGTAGCTCTGAGTGTTTATGCTTATGTTATGGTTTTGTAAGTATATTTAAGATTTATGATTGCACACACTGGGTTAAATTGTTAAATTCTTGATTAAAGACCTTAAAGAATAAATCAGATCTATAATAACTGCAATAATACTAAGGATCTAAGAAAACCCCTTCGCGGATCTTCACGAAGGCCAGACAGTTGTGTGGAATCACGTAAGTGTGTAGATCGGGTTGAAACCCCTCCAGACCTCATTAAGACATCCGTAGGGTGCAGAAACCTGGTTCTAGTACCCTCCCATACTACCTCGAGTGAGACTTCAGTCCGCGCTACGTGGATTGTTGCCGAAAGGGCCGGTAGTGTGGGATTTGTTTGGCTAAAAACTCTTCCAAACTTGGGTCAAGGCCCAATAAGCCAACAAATGGTACCGTTGTTGGGACCGGGATCTACCTAAGGGATGTTTGATGTCGGAACACTGGAACCCTATGAAAAAAGAGATTGACAAGTGGTTGGATCAAAAGCTTCACAACTTCATGGTGTAGGAAAACAAAACCCCACAGATATTTGAGAAGAGGTGGCTGGATCACTACATATACACAAAAAACCACAAGATATTCTTCGCGTCCTTCTCGTTAGAACTGTATGAGTGGACCGCAAGGCTAGCAGACAGAACAGGGAGGTGTAAGCTTGATCAGCCGATAGTCTGGACTCCGGAGTTAGTGTGCATGCTAGAGGCATCTAAAGGTAAGATTGAGCGGGCCGTAGATCATTGGTTGGATCGGATACTAGGAGGGTTTATCACTGAACGCAATAGACACAACTATCAGCTACAGTGAAGCTGAAAGATGTTTTCTCAAAGGACTGCGAGGTAAGTACATCAAATCGTTGAATACCTGGATTAAAATGTTGTTATGTGAAAAATGGGCTATGTGAATCCATTAATGTTTGGGGTAACGGGGAGCGGAAGAGGTTATCAAGGGATCAAAGGATTAGAGAATAATCCCCTGATTTCACTTTCGCGGGCAAGCGAGGAGGAGCTTGCTGGGTTTTCTTCCAGAAGTGTTGTCCGATTCATAAAGCAGTGCATTCCACAATTACCACACCCATCCACATCATCACCATATTCACCTACATCCACCCCATCTCCACCTACCCCACCTCCACCACCTCCAAGGGTTGAAATCGTGAGTGTGATCAAGTTTCCCGTGTTTAGAGGCATAGTAAATGAGGAACCAGACCAGTTCTGGTTTGTGGTAAAGGTGGTATGGAAAGCCCAAGACATTACAGAGGATAACATCAAAAAGGCTACTTTGGTGAGCGCACTGTAGGATCGCATGTTGACGTGGTATATTAAGCACTCTAGCGATCATCCGAATGCCAAAATTGCGGAGATCTAGGATGCATTGAACAAAGATTTTAGTTGACAAAAATTAGAAACTCAGTCAATCATCGGATTTAAGGAAATTGCAATGCTTCCAAGTGAGAATCCATGGGATCTGGATCAGCACCTGAAGAGTATGATCCGTGAATCTAATATGACACTTTCAGATGCGCAGCACCGTGCCTGGTTTATGCCATCCCTGACACCACACCTAAGGACGACGATGTCACAATAGAAGATCTCGACCCAGGCTGAAGCATTAGAGATATAGATGAAGTTGCATGAAACACCAATACAGGATCCTATGTTGGGAGTCCAAAAAATCCACACGCGATTACAAAACCTATGCTTAGAGATGTAGAGTCTGAAGAATGATAGGGCACCCCAGTCAAAAGCGCGCGAAGAAGTGTGGTGTATAAAATGTAAGGGCCAAGGTAATGATAAGGATCATTGTCCTATATTTGCAAGCTATTTGGCAGGAGGGGGGCTGATCCCATTAAGGCTATAGGTACAAGTAGGGCCAAGTGCGGCACCTACACTCTTGTGCACGATTTGTCAAGTAGGAGGAAAGCATGCAATGGACAACTGTCACTTGTTGTAGAAGTATACCCAGACTCCATAGCAATTGTCTTGTAACTTTTGTAGATCGGTAGGCCACAATGAGTGAACATGTCAGAGCTATAAACTAATGATGGATAGGACCCGAGCATACCAAACACAAACTGAAACGTGAGGTTTTGATCCAGCCGTAGGGGCATGCAGAGGATTCCAAGGATGTGGACGAGGGAGAGGAGGAATGGGACCTGGATGAAGGCATGGACAATTGATATGTTATAATTGCGGAGGGCCGGGGCACTACGTGCACGATGGTACCAACCCAACAAGAATATCTTGTCTGTACTGTGAGAAGTTTAATCATGTAATGGTATATTTTCCGACGCTAATCACCCAAATGCACGAGAAAGGGGTACTACAACCTACCCCATATCAAAATATCCAAATGATGAGGTCCAAACCACGCGAAGGGGACCCTAGTGTAAATATGTTACTCAAAAGCAGTGCAACTACGGGGGAAGATAAGAGGAAGCAACCTGGAGAAGATTCGAAGGTTCACGAGGCTCCTACAAGGGAACCTGAGTCTAAGATAGAACACATGAAGGAAATGTTTAAGGAAGTTAAGAAGAGCATCCTGAAAGACTCCACTTTAGATAGCAAGGATCAACTTGAGTCGGGAATGGATCCTTTTATGCTTTCTACATTTTCAGAAACATGTATGAAGCTGCTACACAACAATAAGGCAGTTAAGGGACTGTAAGAACTGATCACTAGGTGCACCGGATCAGGGGAACCACGTATGGTATGAAAGCTTGGGAAGCATGCTTTGCGTACCGGATGAGAAATGCGACTGAAGGCGCAAATAGGTGAGTGTGAGATGGATCAGGTCATCTTGGATTTGGGGTCAGATGCGAATGTATTGCCTAAACAAATGTGGGAACACATGGGAAGGCCCATGCTGCAATGTTCTCCCATTCAACTGCAGATGGCCAACTAGCAGAAGATCTTACCAATGGGAAGGTTGCAAGGGGCGACAGTGGACATTGAAGGCGTTAGTACGCAAACAGACTTTGAGGTAATAGAAATTGTTGATGATAGTAATCCGTACCTCGCATTGCTAGGAATAGACTAGGCCACGGACATGAATGAGGTCATTAATTTAAAAATACGGAAGATGATATTCAAGAAAAAGTCGCTTCGTGTAATAGTTCTACTGGATCCAACTAAAGGAGCGTGCTACAATGAACCTATGCGCGATGAGGACAGTGACGATGAACTAGACTGCATTTACCAATTAATATCCCAAGACCAGGATCGAGTGAATCCAATAGTGGACGGAAGACTCTCATGGGAACGCAACAGTTCCTGCATGTCAAATTCATATGAAGAGGTAGAGCGCTAGCAGAACCGATTCCATTAGGTAATGACACTAAATTGTAATCTGATGGTCAGATCACTGCAGTGCGTGACAACCGAAGTAAGGACACTACCAGCAAGTGATGGCACAACAAATGGGGACCAATTCATAGACCACTAGGGAACTACAATTATGGAGCAGACACGGTGCGATGCACAAGAAGAGGTGTTGTGCGCAACAACTACACAAGGGTGGAATATACTTGGGAAGATTAGGTGGAATAGGCATGAATGTAGAAGGCGGTTGTGTGTACAGATTGGAGGCTCTCAGCATTGAATGCAACCTGGGCAGCCAGGACGGAGTGGATTGAGCACCTATCTACGACGAAGGATGCAGTTGTATGTTGTGCAACCACCACCCCAACTAAATTTGTGCGTACCAATGGTTTGGTGGGCCTACAAGTCCATAAACAAAACGAGGTGTGCAAAGATGGCCCTATAGGCATTCAAATCAAAAGAAACCAAGAAGGTGGAGAAAAATTCCCCGATCACTACCCCTATAGTTCCAACTAACCTGGGTGAAGGAATTCGGAGATTGCATGAAGCTATCTGGCATGGCATCTTGAGACTTCACAAACTTGATGAAGAATGGGCAAGGCTAAGGAGGAAAAGCGTGAGGCTGGACAAGGAAATTAGAAAAATAAAAATCAAAGCCGCACAAATGGGCCACGTGAATGTGAGAATAAGGGGACCAGACTTGGTCAGCCCTCCTACAATACTAGAACAAGTTGTGACCCTACTATCATGGTTGTGACCGAACCCTACTGAATGAGGGAGCACAGAACACGACGCGCTACTAGATTCAAAGGTACGCGAAGGGTGCCTGCAGCCCAAGCTAGCAGGGAAGAGAAAGTCTCACACAAGGGGTGCGACCACCTGATTATCTGTAGGAATCCTAGTCTCAGCACTCCACACAGTTGGAAGAGGGTGCAGGACTATAAAGAAGTCTATAGGGAGGTTACGCAGTTCGAACGTGGCACGCAAGATCAGTATGAAGCATAGAATGCATCCGCGTACGAGGGACTGTGCTACCGCGTGGGAAGGATGGAAGGTGACCATTTCATATACTTTTCATGACAAGATGTCCCATTTAAGACACCGAGGAGTAGACAGCTAGTAATTAAGTCACAAGGTTGAACAGATCTACTACCAAAATCGCATTAATGAGCCACGAACGGGGGGCACAACCGAATTTGAATTTGAAAAGGTATATAAAGCACAGGTGGCTTGTCACCAAACAACCTTTGTTCCTTTTCATATTAATTTGTTCCATATTCAAGCAGACAGGAGTAGGATGAATGAGGCAGGCATAAAAGAAAGCAAATGGTTTCAAGAATTGCCAAAGGAAATGCAGGAGTCCCTACTAAGGTCGATATCCAAAACCAAGGACGTTAAGGAGAACCTTGTGTCACAGGTTGGAGGGATAGCCGAAATCCCTAAATCACCCCGGATGTTGCAAACCAAGAAGGACCCTCAGGTAGCAGCACCAGTACGAATGTCTCCGTGAAATCCGCGATTCAACAAACTGTCGATGGAAGAAAAGGGTAAAATTGTTCCTATTGAGAGCGATGATGAGGAAGAGGATCCTCTAACCTTTGTCAAAGAGATGGAACTAGAGGAAGAGATAGAAGAAGATATCCAGCCAGCACGGGCTCCCGTGAAACGACCTAAGTATGTCCCCCCACGGAAAGGGAGGGTCAAGGTACCTAAAGATTTGGATGTTGTTAAAAGCGCCCTTATAACCATGTCCCTCCCCAAAGGGGTTCTATTTGAAGGAACAGCGTTTTGCCGCATTCCCACTATGAAATTTGAAGACTGGGACCTCACGGATACTGAGAAGTTTCCTCATTTAGAAACTAGTGAACTGATGGAAAAAAGCACGAAGGGGGGAATTACAACACTACAGCCACAGGAATGGCTGTGAAGGGTGGAGGAGGCAGGGCTACTCCACCTCCTGTCAATCCCACATTTTCATTGGGCCCCAATCACAATATTGGTCATCAGGCAACTGCTCTACTTGTTACACGATGGATACTTTTGGCTAGAAAAACCCATCCCCATCACAATGGGACTCATTCATAGGATCTCTCGACTTCCCTGTGAAGGAAGGAACCCCACGGAAATAGTGGGCATAGGTGGCGACTTGAAGATTGTGGAAACCATGAAAAAGAAATACAAGTTGGAGATAAAGCAGAGAGGGTATGTGATGAGCCCCAGAAATGAGCAATTATATGGGCTCATTCAGCCTCCTAATTCAACTTAATCCACCATTCTCATTAGCTTATTGCATGTTTTTTATTATATTTATGCTAATAGAGTGGATTGGGTTAGTCATTATGCCAAAAAGTCTAATGTGTGCTTTATGCAGATTTTTGGTCAATTTTGAGACAAAATCAAAGGTTTTAATGAGCACTTGGCAACCAAATTCGTGGAAGAACAAGGGAGAGGATTTGTAGGAAGGTGTCCCCTTCATTTATGAGCCCTTATCTCGAATTCTCCATCAAAAACTCGGAGCACAAGGGGCAGCCAAGCTAGTCAAGTAGGACTACTGTTAACTGCAAGTTTTGGCAGCCGAATCCCTAAAGTTTAGGAGGACTATTGGGGTCCTCAATTTGTATAAATAAGAAGGCTTAGGGCTTCATTGGATTTAGAAATTTTGTAGTTCGATTTTAGTCAGTTTTTAGTCAGATTGTAGTTAGATTTTAGTCAGTAGGTTAGCACTTTAGTGCAACTCTGTATCAGCACAGTTTCGAGCTTTTTCTTGTAGACATCTTTTGGGATGTAACTATTATTTCTTGATCAATAAAGATGAATCCATATTTGCACCAGATTTAAGATTTCTTAGGAGGCTGTAGCTCTTGGGGTTGGGCCCAACCCAAGTGCCCATTACCTCCTTCGTGTACTTTTATGTGTCTTTGTTGCATTCTTAGAATAAAATCTGTTATTTAGAATAAGATCTTGCTTTGTTACTTAGGTTGTTTTTTATGATTGAAGTAGCTTTTCATGCTTCAAGTTGATTTGATATATTGGTAAAGGAAAAGATCTACAAAAAGGCCATCAAGCAATCCTTGATCTCATCTCTCCCTCCTTGGGACCATGAGCTGAGACCAAGGTGTCCTTGCTGCCACAAAAACACTATTCTTGCTTCTTCATGCAATTGCTAGTGTTAGATTCTCAATTGCAAAAGTTGGTACCAGTTGTGATTACGTGCTTAGATCCATTCTCACTTAGTTTTCATCGTTATCTTGCATGATTTTCTACCAATAAATTTATGTTCATCATGGTTGCTGGTTTCTAGGTCAAAATAGCTAGATCTTTGGTTTACATAGTCTTTGTTTGGTCAATATTGGAAAATAGTGTGCAGAGCATCTGTAATACCTCTTTGGCTACCCTTACCCCATCAATGCAACCTGCTTCGTCCTCTAACTCAAATTCTTGCCTTTCATTTGCCACATTCTCTCACTTTGCCCTAATTTCTACATTCTTGTGCATCATTGCTCCCTCCATACTTGAACAAATCCAATCGCTCCTTAACCTCATTCACGAGGTCCTAGACCCCTTACCATCCTTATCCAACCTCCATTTCCACTTTCCCACCGTTTTTCCTCCATCAACCCTCCAAAATCCTCTTTTCAGAACATCCTATAGAAGCTACAGTACATCCTATAGAACCCCTGCAGACTTCCTGTAGAAGCTCACAAAAGCGGTTTCTTGAGCTCTGATCATTGTGAAACTCTTTGGAAGGGTGCTAGGGACCCCTTAGGCCCTCTTCTAACCTTCCCAACCTCCTGCAAGCATTTCCTTTCGCCAATCCACCTCTGCACAGTCAAAAACAGTTAAAGCACATGCATAATAATTCTGCCAACTTACTCAAAAATACAAAATGATTTTTCTTTTCAGATTTCACTTCAGAAGTAGCTTAGACACATGCACTTAACCTTCTAAAGAATTGATGGCATCTTTTTCAGCAGCTTTCATCCTTTTTCTTGCATCAGTAGGGCCAGTTGGTAAAATTAGGGTTTGTGTTTCCTTTCAGATTTTCAGTTTCTTTCTACAAGTAGGTTAGCCTCCTTTGAGTTAGCTTTCATCCATCTGTTAAAAGCTTCTTCTAAGAGCTCATATAATTTGGCTTAAGCTCCTAGCGGACTTGTTCCAGCTGATCAAGTGACAGCTGCGGCAAGAGCTAAGACTTGTGCATATAGCACTGTCGCTTCCAAGTTTGTTATGAACTACCGGGTTGATAAAAGTAAAGAAGGGAGTCTCAGGAGTTGCAGCATTATTTCTGCAATATTGGGGCCCACCAGTATGTTATTACTATCATTCAGGACAAAGGGGTTCGCATTGCTACCCAATTGCTGGCAGGGAAGGTAGTGAGAAAATGCCAAGGCAGTGAGGTACCAACAACGGTCATTGCGTTAGCTGAGCAATATGTAGAAGGGGTATGGTTTAATTGGGTGCAGTTCCTCCATGACAAATCCATGACAAACTCCAGGGAGGCCCAGGAGGAGGGTAAGACCTTCCACTATGCGTGGTTTCTTTTATCCATCCTATTGGTTACAGGTGAATTGCCCGAGGATAGTCAGTTCCCTCCCCTGGACCAGGAGTGGCTAGAGGCAGCCAATTATATGTCACTATGGGCAATGAAGGACACCACGAGAATCTGCAAAGTAAATATTTTCTGGATACTAATGGACGCGAACATACGACAGTGGATCAATCAGCAACCCGGCTTAACTGCCGAAGTATATGACAGTGTGAAAAATGTCGCTGACTTTAAGGCGGATATGCACCATGTGTATATCAAGGCATGTAAGGATCCAGAGCAGACATGGACCATGCTTCCCTTCATCGCCATCGATGATGCTATTTTCGCGGTACTTGATACCTGGCCACCAGAGTGGCACGGACCAGATGTGGTAAGGCACGATGTGTTGGGTCCCTATAATACTAGTGATTACCCCATTACTATTGTAGTTATACCCCTTATTAATATTGTTGTGCCCCTATTGCCCCCATATTGTTACTACTGTTCCCCATAGAAGCCCACTATTGTTATTATTGTGCCCTTACATTATTATTGTTATGTAGGCTCTGATTATGTTATGACCCCTTAGACTCCTATATATAGAGAGGAGGTGTTTTCATTTGTATCATCCAAGAATTGTTCATTTATGTAATGTAAAGGAGGTTGCCCCCTCGAAGAGGCTGAATTCTAAGGCGTTGATCTCTCTTTTTTATCTTTTCTTGAGCTGGTTTCATAACATTTGGTATCAGAGCTTTGGATTCTAGGGTTTCGCTGCTCCAAACAGGTCATCGTGGCATTTTCGCTATAACTTTTTTTTTGTGAAGTTTCAGAAGTCGCAAAAAAAAACACATTTGAGAATAAATCGCTCTGAATCTTGGGTCCGAATTTCAGAGATTTTCGCGCTATATTTGCAGAGATATGATCTGAGGAAGTTGGTCTTTTTGCAGACTCCTGAATTACATTCCAAACAGGTGACCTGAGGAAAATCGTCATAACTTTCTCTCTGGGGATTGGATTGAAATTTTGTAAGAAGGTACAGAAAGAGAACGGAATTTAGTTTCTTGTATGCATTTTTCAGATCCAAAGGTTGAAATAGTGACTCGTGGTACGTTGTACAAGTTCGCTCTACTGAACTAGTATATAATCAAGTCACTGTGGGATATTTCGCATAACGCTTCCTTGGAGAATCCAATTTGGGTCAGACTTGTGGCATTGGAAAGAGAACACAGAGGGCTACTACAGGTCACAAATTTAGAACTAGATGATGTGAAAGTACAGAGATACATCAGAGGCAATATCGAGCTCCTACAAAGTGAAAAAAGGTGTGTAGATTTTCATAAATTTTTGCTTAAGCTTGGTTTGAAAATTTATTTTGAAGGAATTCAAAGGACATAGTAGAGCATTATTATCGGTAACTGATGCCCCGAGGAAAGAAAATGCAAACACCTAGTAAGGAACCTGAAATCTCTAGCATGACTCATGAAGAAGAGGAAGAAATGTTGCATGATATATCAAAATTACAAGACCAAGTGCAAAAAATGTCAGCCTCACAAAAGCTAACAGAAGCTAAGATAAATGGCATGGAATCTAAGATAAAGGGCATGGAAACTAAGATGGACGATTGGAAGACCAATTTGAAGATAGACATGGATGATTTGAAGACAGACATGGACGATTTGAAGACAGATTTGAAGACAGACATGGACGAATTGAAGATAAATACGAATAAGTTGCTACAAGAAATGGTCACTAAGGGCAAAAGGGTAGTAAAGGAAACTCATGATGAGAATAAAAGAAATGTTGATCATGATTCCATAGATGCTAATTTTGGATCGAAGACTCGCCATATTCCAAAAATTGATATGAGGAAGTTTGATGGCAAGGATCCTGCCACATGGATATTACAGATGGAGCAATTCTTCGATCTCAATAATGTGCAAAACACACAAAGGTACGTATGGCAACTTTATATTTGGAACCAAATCAGTTTGTATGGTATCAATGGCTTTGCTCTTGTAAACAATTTATCACTTAGGCAATTTTTACGGAATAATTGATAGCACATTATGAGGATACAAAAAGCAACACTTTTTTTAGCCAATTGATAAGTCTCAAACAGAAGGGTTCAATAATGGAGCACATTGAGGAGTTCCAAAAATTGAACATAAGGGTAAAAGATATTCCAGAGGAGCATAGGATTGATGTGTTCATAGGGTCTTTAAAGGATAATATCCAACATGATGTTCGCCTTTTGGAACCTGATTCATTAGAGAAGGCATTCAGGTTAGCAAGAAAAATGGAAAGCAAAATTATGGCAACC
>APFE031591577.1:0-12562 GCA_000404065.3 Pinus taeda
GCCGCCCCACGTCTGTCAGAATAAGCGAGGAAGAGAGGACTATTGGAATGGCGGACTAGCTTTGCCAGACACAAAAGCGAACTATTAGCGGGTTAACATTGGTGCAAGACAGTGATCACATGGCCTTGATTGACGAGATCGATAATTTGGATGTTTATGACAGTAGTCCAGAAGATACAGATGCTGTGCAAGAGCTCAACGTGGTTATAAAGGCCCGTGAAGATGAAATTGGATTGGACGCACAAGAAGAAAATAAAATTGAGTCCCGAAAGGCAGTGCTGATCAGATGGGTTCAATCAAGGAAGGTGAAATAACTGCAGAATCAAATTCAGAATCAAATTCTGAAGCGACCTCAGGATCAAATTCTCTTCATAATGGTAAGGCATCTTTACTATTAATTTGTCCAACTTTTTGTATAAGTATTATTGTTTTCTGTAATCTTAATAAATGAAGATTGATGTTATATAATAATAATATTATATATATTATATGAAAAATTTTAAAAAAATATATATAAATTTGATGAATGTGGCCCTCTCTTACTATCAGAAAAATTTATTTTTACATTAACCGTTAGTTTTAGGAATGCCCTCCTATTAACCTCTATTTTATAAAAACCATCCAAAAATAAATAAAAATATTGTAAAATAAAAACCCATAGAATGATAAATAAATTAAATTATAAGAGAATACTATAAATGGAAACCAATTTTATTAGTATAGTGGTTAATTTTTTCTCAATTGAAATTTTTTCAATTAAAATCCGAACTCAATGGTTATTTTGGTGTGACCATTATAACATCAAAATGTTTTTCAGCCACCTTTAATGATAAGTGTAATCAATTTTAAAAGGGTTTAAACTTTATATTGCCCTAACATATGATTTAAGTATTAGAATTAATCGAATCCTCGGTATCCAACAAATCTTAATCGTCCCTTATTTGTTGTCCGCTAACTCTGAAATTGAGGTGACTGCATGATGTCAATAGGCGTTTTAAATAAGGCATTTTAATTAACTCTGAAATTG
Source organism: Pinus taeda (assembly GCA_000404065.3). Lineage (NCBI taxonomy): Eukaryota > Viridiplantae > Streptophyta > Pinopsida > Pinales > Pinaceae > Pinus > Pinus taeda. The sequence goes on from APFE031591577.1 coordinate 1,028, forward strand.
AGGTGACTCCATGATGTCAATAGGCGTTTTAATTTCGTTATAGTAGATATTATTTTCCCATTATCGAGTACCAGTGACTTAAGATTCTCCCAAATTTAATTGCCAATCAATGGCAGTATTTGTTTCTAAATCTTCGAGCAACTTCATTAAGGTAATTGTAGGATATCAGGATATATTACCTACTCAGTATAGCATTTCTTTACCTGTTCCGATAATGAATGGACATGTTTGAAATTTAAAGATCAATATAGTTTTAATTATAGATTTATTAAGTTTTTAGATGGATCAGATAGTTTTAGATATAACTATTTTTAAGTTTTTGTGTTTCTGGAATATCTTAATATTTTGATCTTATTTTAATTATGTGTATAATTTTTCATTTTCAAATATATAAATACATTCAATGCTTTAAAAAATAAAATTAGCTATTTGAATTGTGTTAGAATGAAACCATGATTATTTACCAATTCTAATTAATATTTTCTAAAATATAGTTATAAAAAAATGTAAAATAGTGAAATTTCTTCAAATGTTTTAACAATATTTTTTTCTATTATAATATGACATTAAAATATTTAGTATTGAAATAATTTTTTGTAGAAGATTTTTATTTCAATTTAAGGTTGATAAGGATATGTGGACATTTTATTTTTATTTTTTGAATGGAGAACTTAGATTGATTTTCAAGGGAATATGCTTTACATATGCTTAGTCTTAATGTTTATCAACACCTAGTGTATTAAAGAATTTGTTAGGTTGCATTGACTTTTGATAGATTTAAAACTTTAGATTCATGCCAGGTGGTTCCAGACCCACCAATTTCCTAGGGATTTGAGATTATTCTAATTCTAATAAGTTCCTCTAGGATCAGTTCATCATTAAATGTGTGCATTAGTAAGACATACTGACATTCTTCGTGTTGCAATAGTTTTTTTGTTATATTTATGAAGCCTTGGGCTATTTCAACCATATTAATATTTTTAATATGCGTAGTCTAACTTATAGATGAAATGTCATTTTTCACGTCCATTTCTCTTGTTAATTTTTATCGAAATTTTAAAAACATGTTTAAAATTTGTTTAAATTCTGCATAAATTTGAAATGCCCAAGAATTTTTTGGAATGCCCTGAATTTATTTTATTCATTCAAATATTTTAACACCTAAATTTGTAAAAATTATAATTTTCAAAATTTGAAGTAAATGTTAAAAGTAAAAAAGAATAATTTATTTATAAATTAACTACATTTTTTAATATAATTATACTAATAATCACTTATATTAAAATAAGTTAATATGATGCATTATTCAAAAAACACTTATCAGCTTTAACGATCTTTATGAATTTTGCGACATAGTCTAAATTAAATCCATGAAGAATTTTGTGATAGAGTCTAGATTGAATCCATGAAGACATGCCTATAATACCACTATTGCCTGTGATGTATTTTCATATTTCCAGTTTTCTATTGTAAGTCATTATACAGGAACTCAAAATTTTTCAAAGCTCCCAAATTTTTAAAACTGGACCATTCTAGTTTTGGAAAATGGCTTTGCCATAAGATAGAAATTAAGAATGACTATAGTCACCGATTCTTTTTGGGAATATTTTTGGGAATATGGTTGTAGATGAATGATTATTATCACGGACTTTTTTTTGTGGGGAATATGGATGTAATTCAGAAATTTGTAGATATTTTTTCCGTTGGATAAAAAGAAATTGAGGTTTTATATGGAAATAATTTTAAAAGAGTATAAGAGTTATATATTTTTTTATATTTCAGATTTTCCGTTTAATTTTATTTTTTTATAAAAAATAATATAAAATTAGTTATTAAAATATAATATTTGTTTATTTTAAATTTATTTAAATTTTCTTTAAAGTTGGATATACAGTTTATTTTTATTTTAAATTTTATTATATAATTTAATATAAACGTTGGAATATTTTATTTATTATTAATATTAGAAAGGAACTTTTTTGTTATTATCTTTCTTCTTAACTAAATCGTAATACCCAGCGAGTTCAAATTCAATGAAAGTAAGAATAAATTGTTCTCTTCTCTCTTCTCCGCCTCTTCCTCTCTCTCTTCTCTCCATCTATATATAATTATATATATATATATATATATATTTTAAGTTTTTATTATAGTACACATCATTTTTTAATTTAAATATTTTATTTTATTTTAAAAAAATACTCTCAACTCAAAAGATCAACTATAAAAATTACACATATTCATCAGAAAGTAAAATAAACTTCTCAATAAATAAATTAATCTGATTTATAATTTCAAACTTCTTCTTCCCACTTACTTTTTTCTTTTTTTCAGCACGAAAAAAAGCGATATAATTATATTATGTTTGTCAAAAATGGAAATATACAACATCTGGTCAAAAAGAGAAGAGATGTTCCAAGATCTCTAGATGAAAGGATATATGTATCCTATGAGGAAAATATTGCAGTATAGACAGATCTTCATATAGGAGTCCAAATAACAGTCCTATGAGCCACTGATATGTATGTAAAAACAACATATGATAGGACAAAAAGATGGGAAACATAAATCATACCAGATTTGACTGCACAAAATAGAGAATTATGTACCGGGCATGAAAAAATCTTGGAATTATGTACCGGGCATGAAAAAATCTTGGATCTGGTAGGTGATGTAGCCCACAATAATCGGCAGCCTCCATAATCCTCTTGGCGCTGAAATTCCCTGTTTTGACAAAGCATCTGCTCTCCGATTTTTTCCCTTGACTATGTGGGAGATTGAGTAGTCCTTCCTGTTGAGCCACAGATCCTCAAGCCTGTTTAGCCAGCCAGATAGGTGTATGTTTTTTATGCTATTTTTGGACAGAACATGGTTAACGGTGACTTTGGAGTCTCCAAAAATATGAAGATTATTGAGACCAAGGAAATGAGAGAAGGAAATGAGACCAGTCAGAGCCATAATTTCTGTGTTGTTGTTGGTTCCAGGTCCACCATTCCAATGTAATTCAAAAGTTTGACCTTCTTCTGGAATTATATAAACAACACAGAGGCAAATGTCATGCTGGACAACGCCATCAAAGAAAGCACAGGGGTATATATAGTCATCGATGGGTTGCATATTTGTTCCATGTTTGACATTGGGTTGTCGATGCCGATCAAGCGCTGCATATAAACTAAGAATAGATTCGTAGACTATCTTGAATGGTTCCCTTTTGGAGTCAAATAGCATCCGGTTGCGCCATTTCCAGATGGCCCAGATAGTAATCAATGGGATCGGCTTCCACTTGCGACACATGTTACTCCACATATTGAAAGCCTCGTGGATGGAAGGAGCAATGGCATAGGAGAATCCAAAGTGTGCAGATAAGTGTTGCCAAATCAAAAAGGACTGGGGACACTGAAGGAAAATATGTAAATTATTTTCTGTGTTCGATCTGCAAAGGGGGCATATAGCAGGCCCACACAATTTGCGCTTCTGGAGAGTCTCCCAAGTGAGATTCCTATTATGAAAGACAAGCCAGGCAAATATGATGATTTTTAGGGGACAACGCGATTTCCAGAATGTTGGCGGAAAGATATGGTTTGATGAATCGAATTCTGTAAGTAAAATCTGTAGGTAAATATGCCTTGCATAAACTACTGAAGTGCCGCCGGGACCTTTCCAAATAATGCAATCCTTGTTCATCGAATGATATATACCACACCACTACAGGGAAAGAGTGATATCGTTTCATTGGGATTCAAGAACACCGGTCAATTGCAAGTCCGAGGCTGATCTCCAGATTGGGATGGCATCGTCCCATTTTTTAATTACACTGACCCAAAAAAAATATCCCCTGCTATGTAAATGTCTTAGAAGATGAGGGGAGATATGAATCATTTCACCCGCTCTAGCAAAGTCATCGATACCAATAATAATGTTGGATCCTGTATGAAATTTCCAAATCAATTTTTTTTTAAAAAGGCTCCAATTTTTTAAAACCCCTCCATATGAATGAGCCATTGGCGGGCCCAATGGTTCGCTGCCTGATCCAATAAGTTATGTCGTGGTTTTCCATATACTTAGCTCTGAATGTTTTACTCCAATTGGACTCTCCCATAACCGCTTTCCACATTGTTTTACATAGGAGCGCTCTTCTGATGAGTGTAAATCAAATATGCCCCAGCCTCCCATGATTTTTGGTCAAGTAAGCTTCGAGAGCTTACTGAGATGAAATTTAAACTTCTCCTTCTGTCCACCCCAAATAAAGTTGGCGATCATTCTGTTTAAATTGTTTATTATAGATGGAGGAATATAAAAAGGGAGAGCCCAATACACCATGATTTGAACCAGCACAGATTGGGTAAGGATGGCGCGCCCTCCAATAGATAGACATCTGTATTCCCATGTTGATATTTTGTAGTAGAATCAGTCCAGAATCCACATCCAGTCAGCCACTTTATAGCTCACAGGTTTCAAATAAAAACCAAGATATTTGAAACCATGCATAATAGGGAGAGCGTTGATGTGAAAAAGACATGTAATATAGGTGATAGTATCACCACTTACATCAGCAACATGAAAGGAAGATTTTAAGTCGTTGATAAACAAGCCAATGGCTTTTTGAAATTGCTCCAAGATTTCAAAGATACATAACCATGTGGACCTGCATAATATGGCTGACATAAGGACATCGTCTACGAAAAGAGAGAGAGACATGAAATCATTCTTGCTAATGGGAAGAGGCTTGAACCTCTCTTGTTGTAATGCAATATTTATGTGTAAACTTAGAGATTCCATGACAAGGATGAAGATAAGTGGAGATAGGGAGTAGCCCTGACGTAATCCCCTGGTCACCTTGAAAAATGGAGTGGGGATACCGTTTATGAGGACTGCGAAATTTACATCCACCACACAGGCCATGATCCATTGAGTGCACCTGACATCAAGGCCAATCTTGGCCAGAAGGCGTCTTATGAAGCTCCAATTCACACAATCGTATGCCTTTTTTAGGTCGATCTTCAAAAGAGCCGCATCAATATTCCTGCAGTGCATTGAGTGTAAACATTCTTGGGTGAGAGCCACCGCTTCTAAGATATTTTTGTCTTTAAGAAACCCATGTTTCTCTGTGGATAGATGAAGAGAGAGAGTGTTCCTGATTCGAAGAGCTATAGTCTTAGATATTATCTTGTATAATACATTGCATAAAGATATGGGCCAATAGTTTGAAAATGTAGATGAGATTTTTTTCTTTGGAATGAGGGCGATATATGTTGAGGAGATCATCTGATTGATGATGTCCTGTGTTCTCGAATCCTTTACCATCTTGAGTATATCTTCCTTGAATAATTCATAGAAGTGGATGAAGAAGTCGATGGTCCAACCATTCGGCGCGGGGCACTTGTCTTTCTGGAATGTTTTCATAGTTGCCAATAATTCTTCTTCAGAAACCTTAGCAAAAAGAGCACTGTTAAGACCTTCATCAAACATGGTGGCGAATGGGTCTATGCCCCATAGTATATCCTCAAAATCGCAAACAAAATCCTCGTTGTATGCCTTTTGAAAAATTTCACAGCCTGTTTAGAAATAGCGTCCTGTGTGGATAGAGAATTTCCATGCTCGTCCTTGATTTCCCAAATAGCATTAGTCTCCCTTCTCTTATTAGCATACCTGTGAAAGAACTTGGTGTTTTGATCACCCTCTTTGAGCCATATTGCGTGACTTTTGAGCCTCCACGAAGCTTCTTCTTCTTTTAAAATCTTTTGTTTTCTTTTTTCCAGGACCCAAATATGATTTCTGATGTAAGTCGGCATGCAAGGATTTTTAAGTAGTAAAGATAAGCGTTCTAATTCCATGCATATGTTCTTTAGCTCTTTTTTATTGGTTGCCGCTTTCTCTTTCTGCCATTTTTTAACCTGCATTCGAAGGGATTGCAAGCGATCAATGAAGTGTTGAGGAGAGTCATTAGCCGTCATGGATGATTTCTTCCAAGTATCATTTATAAATTTATTGAAATTTTCATCAACCAGCCAAGTTCGATTGAACTTGAAGGGATATCCATCTCTGTGTCTAGCATTTTTCCATTGAAAGGTAATGGGCCGATGATCAGATATGAAGGTTGGGATGATGTTCATAGTGGGAGGCCCATATTTTTCTATCAGTCACTCATGGAAAATAAATTTGTCTATCCTCTTCACCAGGTAGGAGTTGTTCAATCTTCCATTGTCCCAGGTTGGTCCCTGATCAACAGGAAAGACATCAATGAAATCATTTTGAAATATAGATTCTCGGATAAGTATCCCTATTGGATCATGTTTTCTACCACTACCCCATATTTTGTCATTACAAAATGTGTAGTTAAAGTCTCCGCCAATAATTAAAGAGTCTATATCAAGCAGTTCAGATGAAAGCAAATGATTCTAGAATGGGAATAGATTTTTATATGAAGCATAGATATTTAAAATGTGGAAAGGGTCAGTGGATCCCCGGAAATGAGCCAGAACAAGGATGCCTGCAAAGCATTAAAAGGCAGCGACAGTATTCCACTTGGGGTCCCACAAAACAGCAAGTCCCCCAAACATGCCCTCAGCATTTGAAGCGACCATATGCCATGCCAGAAGCATTCGCCGAAAGTATGATATGGTTTGAGAGCTTTCATACATGGTTTCCTGAATAAGAAGCATTTTAGATTTCGAAGAGACAAAGAGATGTTTAAGGGCCAAAAATTTATGATCCACTCCGAGGCCCCGAATATTCATGGACAAGATGTCAATCACTTGGGAACCTCAAGAGACCGGCAAGCTCTAAGAGGCCTATTATCAGAGAAAAATTCATCAGCGATTTCAACCACAGGAATGTCGATTAAGGAAAGATCTCTAGTAGAGGAATCCCATTTACCCTTCCGTCCGCGAAAATGCCTACTGCCATGCTTCTTTTTATGGTGGATGGTAATTTTCTCCGTAGATTTAGGACTAATATGTGGCGAGGGGGAACGAGATGGCGATGAACACTTAATAGCTGGACCATTAAAGACGCCTTTTTGAGGAAAAGGTTGATGTCCCGGTCAAAATAATTATGAGGAGAGGAGCGGGGTGATGGTGGAGGGGAAAAAGGGATATATGGCGCCTTCCCTTTGCGATCAGGTACCAATCCTTGAGATGGGGGGGTAGGGGGGGGGGGTGTTAAAAGGAGAAAGAGATCTAAAATTAGAAGAGCGACTAGGTGGAGGGAGAGACGAGGGTCCTGGGATAGGAGGAGAGAGGGGGGGGATTGGCGGGACGATGAAATGTATAAAATGTGTGCTATTGTACGGTCAATACCAGGGGGTTTAGATGATGCGGGATGGAGGGGAATTTCGAGGTCAGGGTCCTGATCGATTGGCGGCAAAATATGGGAAAAACTTGAAGCTCTGGCTAATGGGTCAAATACGGGAAGAGAAGGGGACTTAGAAACAGTGGAAGATCTCTGAGGTTTAGCAGAAAAAGTAGGAAAATGATTAGTAGGGCCCACAGAAACAGAACAAGATTGTGGGAGGCTAGCAGAGTGATCAAGGGCGCGGCCCATCCAGGGATGAGGAGCAGCATTGGTAATGACAGGAGCCTGAAATATCTCCTGGGGTAAAGGCCAATCAAAGGCTGAAGCATCCCTTTCATGAGTCAAGGAGGGTAAATGAACAACCTTCTTCCTCAGTTTGCCATCCTGGCGCCGAGGACAATTTGAAAATAGGTGACCAGTTTTATGATAGATGGAACGCCTGAAAGGCATGCCACAGTAGTCTAAACGCTGTTGGATTTTGGAAAGTTCTCAAGAAAGATCAATGGTCTCAGGAAAACCACCCCTGAATTAATTTTCAATAAGAATCCAGGCCACTTGTTTGTCTTTTTCCCCAATATAGCGAAGGGTCAACATATATGAAGTGCGCTATAGCATTCCCAATCTTTTCCATAGATTCCTTGGTCTACAATTCAAGAGGCAGTCCAGGAAATTTAAGCCAAATATAATTATTCTAGGGCATGGACCAGAGCGGATTAAATCCAATAAACCGTCTATGCAAAGCTAAGAAACTCCTCTCTTTCACCCAGGGTTTCAAAAAGATGAATTCCAGGTCACGGATCCCGAGAAAGTGGAAACTATACCAATTGTTTATGAGACGAACAATGGTACGGGAGTATCCCAAAAGTGGAATCCACCTGGCCGCAATCCATGAAGGAATTTGCGAATCCTCCATAGACGGGAAGAACCATCTCCCAACGAACGCCCTCTTCTGTAAACTTACAATTCTGTCATTTAAAAGTGGACCATGCAAGTTAATGGCCGAGGGAGGAGGGGAGCTCTTAACAGGCCGATGATGTTTAGGAGGCTGCTTATAAGACAAGTCATCATCTCTCAGAGGCAGATGAGAAAGAGAAGGTAGAATGATGTCAGCCTCTAGCAAATCTTTCTAGAAGGACCGAGGAGCTGATTTGGCACGAGATATTTCGGCTTCCATAGATGCACGTACCATGGCTGACTCAGCAGATTGGTGAGAGAGTAACTCCATGACCAGATAGGAACTAACACCAAATTGGTTAGTGGGAATCCCAACAGGATATGCTGACAAAAGAATGATCTTATGACATAAAGGGAAGGGACGAATTAGGTGAGAAAATCCGCAGCGGCAGTATGATGGAGAAATCCAGAGATATAAAAAAACTAAATAGGGACCTTGTATAGTGGATAGTAAATGTGGGTAAGAAGATATAAATTCCCATTCACCAAGAACATCCCTTCAGTGAGATAACAGGATAAGAGAGATCGTCCATCGAGGTAAGGATGGATCTCGGAGATCTAACAAAGGGAAACAATGGCTGCGGAAATTAATGGAGGAAGTAAATGAGCTAGTGATGTGAAAACCAAGGTCAAAATGGACCACCCGAAAAATTAAAAAATTTCAATTTCAGGCGTCAAAAAAACCAAAGAGTAGGCGATGCTCAGAAGGATATACGAGGGCACAGCAAAATTCAAAAATGCACCAACATGTTCCAAATCTGAAGCGGATATCAGAGCGCGGAATGGATATGACCACATAATCCTCGATAATGAAATTGGATATCTAAGACCAACAGGGAGATGTAAAACAAGACATGAGAGCTATAGGGAGGAAAAGGATGAGTCAACAGCAAAAAAGTTGTTAGACTACGCTGGAGAGTAAATCACCATACACTTATCCCCACAACAAATCTATATATTGTGCAAACCAGAGGAAAACATAAAAATTTGCTAGTTGAAACTAAAATAACCAACTGACCTGAGGTGCGAGCGTTCTCTGAGTGTTGAGCAACGAGTACCATGAACCGTTCAGGACAAAATAAAAGAGAAAATGCATAGAGACGAGGATAAGAAAGTGTTGCAGCCGAAAAATGAAGTCATACCCGAAATGGATGAAAGTCAGGTAGTCAAGTTATAAATGGAAAAGCAGAGGCAAGGCTATGATAGGTATAAGTGTCTAGACAAAGAAATGGCACGTATGAAGGTAGAAAAAAAAACACACGGCTTCCCAACAATATAGAGAGACGACAGTCGCCTCATTCGATGGCTAGACAAGTGTCTCGATAGAGAAACGTAGAAAAAAGACGTGGGAGAATCACATTCAGGCCCGGTATAAGACAGCTATGGTCGCAAGTGTATATAGAGGATAGGAAGAAAGAGCGGATTGTGCATACTTGATTGGTCGCCATACTGTGCTCACCACTCGGCGCTCCGCAACCTCTCTGCAGTTTTCCCACTTTTTTTTTTTTTTTTTCGAAGGTGGCAAAACCTATCAAACTCAGGGGTCAAACCAATAGTGAAGACAACCATCTCTGGCTGCTATCCGCAAATGCTGGATTTGATTCATCACTGTTATCAAGGAAAACCACGCCACCTGTAATAACCCGCTGGTGGTCCGTAAGGGAGCAGGCTTACACTCCTGCCAGATGCCTTTGGGTCTTGGGCCGTTAACCTGTTTCCTTATGTCCGAGGAAGACGAGCTCTTAGCCAACAGAAACAGTTTTACGGCATACTCCAAGCCGTGCAGTCTTCCCACTTGTAAATATATAAGCTATAACTTTTTAAATTGAACACATATTTAATAGAATAATAACTTTTCATCCTATTTGTTAAGTACTACATTATTCCTATCCTTTTACCAATCATTTATTTACTCCATAGAAAATGAGCAAAATAAAAAAATGATAAACAAAACATTAATTTACACCATAATGTTTAATATTTACCCAAAACCTATAAGCACATGATAAAAATCCACGAGCAACAATAGACAATGTGGTAAGGCGAGGAGTCGAATCACGAATCCCATGTGGGTCAGAGCAATCGTGGGAGTGGTACGTCCGTCTAAGAATTAAAGATGGGATGGTTAGACATAGGCTCTATCGCGAACGAAAATAGCGGTCCATAGGAGATATATACCTTGTCTCACACCACGATGAAGAGGACAGCTCAGAGGTGCGAGAGGGCCACATCGACTTCAATGTGTGTAACATTCTTCAACTAATTGTAACCCGAGTCCCACCTTGGTCTTCAATGTGTGTAACATTCTTCAACTAATTGTAACCCGAGTCCCAGCTTGGTCTTTAATGTGTGTAACATTCTTCAACTAATTGTAACCCGAGTCCCAGCTTGGTCTATGATCCCAGCACGATAAAGTTAAAAGACATTTATATTTTATATGTATAATCTATAGTGCTAGACATTGTAAACTTAAAATCTATGGGTTCGCTGTCGGCGGACCTTTAAATCTAATAGAGGGTTGATGACGTTTCACTTCTCATGTATCTGCGATTGTCTTTTCTGAGTGGCAGTAATTTGGGAATAGCTCTTATATTATTTATGTGTAGGGGTTGCCAAGGAAGTTATGGAAATTTTCATTATATTAGAGAGAAGTTGACAAAGATATTTGTAAATTTAAATTATAGTAGTTAAATTTCAAAATCTTTAGACGTTTTAGAGGTTTTTGATGGTGCTGAATTTATTTCCACCTTCAAAAATACTATTCAAACAGTGTTTTTACAAGATTTTTTGAAATTTTTTTATCCAGATTCCAACAACTTTTGACCGTCTCGACAATTCTCTACAAAAATTTTTGAATTTTTTTACCCAAATTCCGACAAACATTGACTGTCCCGGCAATTCAAACGAGTCCTATTATTTATATTTTGGTAGTGGATAACGTAACAGGGTTGTTAGATGTCACAAATAGCGTCACGCGTGACTGTGATTGATATAATCCATGATGTTCTTGAGATTGAGTAATTTGGGAAAAGCTTTCTATATTATTTATATTTTCGTAGTGGATGACGTAACAGGGTTGTTAGATGTCACAAATAGCGTCACGCGTGACTGTGATTGATAGAATCCATGATGTAAATTTCATGATATAATTCTAAATCTTTCGAAACGTGGAGAAAGATTTGAATCCTGAAGAGTTAACTTAATCGTAATTAGATTTACGATTCAAATCGACATCACCGAAAATCTGTCCCATAGATGTGATCGCCAAATTGATAGCGCGTTGAAAGTTTA
>APFE031591579.1:2193-44918 GCA_000404065.3 Pinus taeda
CCCTGCAAGGTTGACATGTCCATCATGCAAGTGTAAAACAAAAAGGCGGGCCAACTCTCGATGGTGCTGAATCCGAGAGATCCTCTCGCAAAATTCATAGCAAGACATGTACTGGAAACATGAGACTGCCATAGGACAAGCTTGTAACTCTGTCAAAGAGGTGGGCTCCTCTCGCTTATGATGTCCACCCTTACCACCCTTACGAGGCCGCCTCTGTTCCTCAATCTCTGAAGCTGATGATTGGTCATCACTTTTCTCATAAGTTTCAGTTTCTGACATAGTTTAGGAGAAAAGTGGACAAACTGTACTGTTGTTTCTGCCTGTAAAAAGTGTTGAATTCTATGTTGTTTCAAGGGGACAAGGACATGAGGGAAATGTTAGGGGAGGGACCTTTTTACAAGGAATTAGGAATATAGGAACATAACATGGAATTTAAGGAAAATATTGCAAATAATTATTGCGTATAGGAATACATATTTATAATCAGGAATATTGGAAAATCATTTGCAAAAATCATTGCATATGGGAATACATGTATAGAAAGTAAACATATGGGAATATGCATACATGCATTAACAGGGGAAGATTGGGAAAATTTACAAAACTCTCTACATATTCACCAACAATTTCTTGTGGTTACACATGCATATGGTGCAGCAAGATAAGGGTTTGAGTTTTGTTTTTTGATGCTTTTGGGAGAGGGGTAGGGTTTGCATTTTTAGTGATTAGGGAGAGGGGAGGGTTTGCATTTTTTACAAGGAAAATGGGAATACATGTATACAACAGGGAATTTAGGGAAGAAACACTGAAAATATCACTGCATATGCATCATTAAATTCATGTGTTTACATAGGTGTTATGAGGGGTAGGCTTAGGATTTGATTTTTTATTTTTAAAGGAAAAGGGGTAGGGTTTGTTTTCTTTGCAAATTTAAAATGGAAATTGACATGGAAATATAGGGAAAATGAAATGGGAATGAAGAGAATGATTACAAGGGGAAAAACGATGAAACAACAATAAACCCTAGCATCTTTTTACAAATTTACATACAGCCATATGGAGTGTTCTTCTTGCACAATTTGATCATTACAAACACACTCATGATGTCTCCCAACTAACCAGAAACCATTCACAAGTTTAAAGAGCCTACCTCAAGCGATTTGATGAGTTAGAGGAGCTTGAGCAAATTCTGAAATGAGTTTGGAGGGAGACAGCTTGACGGGTCACGCACCACGCCCAACAGGTCGCGCCCGTTATAAAATTGCTCTGTGGAAAACCCTTTGACGGGTCGCGCACCTGGCCTGACGGGTCGCGCCCCTGACCAACGCCCGAACTGGCTCTGTTTTCACTCTTTTCACTCAATCACTCTCTCAAACTTCTCTTGCAAGTGTCTAGGATGCACAATGAGAGTGATGGGAGGGAGATTGGGTTTTTATAAGTTTCATTTGAAAAAATTTCATGCTCAAACCCACTTTCTAATGTTTCTCTTTGACACTTTATAAAACTGACTTTTTGGTTTCCTTTGTTCTGAAATTGACTCATTTATTGCTTTGGATTGATTATTTTTGCAGGTAGATCATCTGAGGGATCTTGGCAAAGGGACCAGGGTTGCATTTTGTTCACTAAAGACTTTCGAAATTTCATCACTTTTTACAAATATTTGAAAAATGGCCTTGGCTTTAAAAACAGAGTTTTTAAATCCAAGGTGAAGATTAACTGTACCAGATAAAAATTTAGAAGAAACACCTTTACAATCATCCCTCTGGCTTACTAAAAACTCATTGACTTTCAAACACATGACCTTGTAACATTTTTTACCAAAACCCTAGACCTAGGAAATTGACCTCAAGAGAAGACAAGACAAGCTTGAAAGAGCTTAATGACTGAAATGACTTGAACCACCAATGCCAAGAGGGGTATAAACACATCAGCTCCTCCATCAGGGTTATGGCATACCTAACGGGATGCAAAAATTGACACTGATGAGACACCTACCTATGCAAATGCAAAGAGTTTTGATCGCTGATGGAGGGCTCAAGACCGACTCTAACAAGCCCTTTAGAAGGTTTTAACTAAAGACGTCAAAAAGCCAGGTGAGGCTAAATTTGCCAGATGGCAAGCACTCTTTGCCAATTTCAACTTTCAGGTTGAGCATATAAAAGGAATCGAGAATTGTCTCCCAGACTTCCTTAGCAGAGAGCACATCCAGCCCCAAGACCATATTATGGTCATTGTATATAATGGGACTGGAACCAAAAGCAAAAGGTCCTACGCACTATCCCAGACAATCAGAACTGGGAAGAATACAAGAAAAACTAGAAGCCTACATGGTAACTAAGGAATACAAAAGTACTAGATGCTAATCTACAAGCACATACTAACATCCAGCATCGTGTACCTGAAAGAAAAGTGTATCCAAAGGGAAGCAAATGGATACATGATATGATTTATGAAAAAGCAAAAAGAGAAGCCAGATTTGCAGAGGTAGCTCTGCAACAAAATTTTCATGACATATCTGGCATATGGTATCATGGAGGAGCCCGCTGTGGCATATATGAGAAATATTTTTGCATCCATCGTACCAGAAACTTAACAAGGTCTTGGCCCACCAGTAATGCTGCTACATGGCCAAGAGGGGATCCAAAAATTATTTTTCCTAAAACAGTTTACGATTTTGCAGGTTATAAATAGTTGTGGTGGGATTTTCTTAATGTTGATGATAAAGAAGAGACCCACTATACTAAATTAAAATTTAGTACAACGGGTACTTTTCAAAGAAATCAACAATGTGACTGGTTCCAAGAATGGTGGCGTGATTACGGAGTTAACAGGACAGCAATGGACCCAGTCTACCATGAGTCATACTGCAGAAATCATTGTGACATATGCTTCGAGCATAATATTGGAGAATACTTTCACACCATTTATAAAATTGTTAAAGAAATGACAATGGGAGAATGGTCACCCTTTTATGATATCAACCATTCTCTCAAAGAATACATGAGTGGTCATTATGAATGGTTGGTGCTAACCAAAATAAAACATCAAGTTGTTCTAGGAAAACCAATGATAGTCCGAAGGATTTTTACTAAAGCCTGGGATGAATTATTGTACAAAAGGAATAGATTCCCCGAGATCACTGTATTCTGACGGTTCTCATGGGCTTATCCGTAAAAGCATCCATTATTGTAATAATGTTGTCCAATCACAAGGACTTAATTGTGGTCGGCTTTCTTGTGGGCTTTGTTGTACCAAAGCATCCACTTTGTAAACAGTTGATCCACTAAGAAAATAAGTTGAGATATGATATCTTACCGTAGGATTTACTTTTCCGAACTGGAATCTTTGTGCGGATGTCACCTCGGTGTTACCCGAAATCAATGATTCCTTCCACCTGTTCGATGCTCTACAGGAATGTTTGTCCCCCATCAATTGCTATATAAGGAGGGTAAGGCTCATTCATGAAGCATTCACATTTGAAGAGTCTTAGAGTCTTAGTGAGTCCTAGAGATCTGAGAAGCCTGCGTATCAGTGTGCTCGACATTGGTAAGAACCTAAAGTGGCCAGATCTATTAGCAGTCAGTCAAGTCTGTATATGAGTCGAGTCTACATATTCTGAGGCGGAGTCTATCTGTTGCGAGGCAGCCTTCGGTATTGCTTGTTCCTCTGTGAACAGCATAAAGTCCGATAAATGCAACGATATTCAATCTCTGATAAAGAATCCTCTCTGTCAAACATCATATGTAATCTGAATCCATTCTAAGTAATAATATGAGTATACATTTCCGCATCTAAATACTTGTGCGCATTTATCATTGTTTGTTGTGGTAGTAGTTGTCTTGCAATCTTCATTCGAAGTTCACAGGAAGTTCATTAGGGGTTTGCCAAAGGATCTAAGGGACGCCAGACCGTTGTTAGGCGAGGAAGCCATATGTTGAGGTCACAATGCGTGAAATATCTAAGTAGATTCACACTAAGTTCACCACTGGTTCACCAAGAGTTGTTTTGCAAAGACAGACGAAGAGACGCAGCAAGGCCAAGAGTCAAAGCAAGCTTGTGATAGAATCCCCTACTCTAAAATTGTATGATGTATGATAGAGAGGATTCTTTATCAGAGATTGACTATCGTTGCATTTATCGGACTTTATGCCATTCACAGAGGAACAATCAATACCGAAGGTTGCCTCGCAACAGATAGACTTTGCCTCAGAATATACAGACTCGACTCATATACAGACTTGACTAACTGCTAATAGATCTGGCCACTTTAGGTTCTTACCAGTGCCAAGCAGACTGATACGCATGCTTCTAAGATCTCTAAGACTCTTCAAATACAAATACCTCATGAATAAGCCTTACCCTCCTTATATAGCAAATGAGGGGGGACAAACATTCCTATAGAGCATCGGATAGGTGGAAGGAATCATTGCTTTTGGGTAACACCGAGGTGACATCCGCACAAAGATTCCAGTTCGGAAAAGTAAATCCTACGGGAAGATATCATATCTCCACTTATTTTCTTAGTGGATCAAATGTTTACAAAGTGGATGCTTTGGTACAGCAAAGTCCACGAGAAAGTCGGCCATAATTAAGTCCTTGTGACTAGACAATATTATTACAATAATGGATGCTTTTATGGATAAGCCCATGAAAACCGTCAGAATAGAGTGATCTCGGGGAATCTATTCCTTTTGTACAATAATTAATCCCAGGCTTTAGTAAAAATCCTCCGGACTATCATTGGTTTTCCTAGAACAACTTGATGTTTTACTTTAGTTAGCACCAACCATTCATAATGACCACTCATGTATTCTTTGAGAGAATGATTGATATCATAAAAGGGTGACTATTCTCCCACTGTCATTTCTTTAATAGTTTTATAAATGTTGTGAAAGCATTCTCCAAATTATGCTCGAAGCATATGTCACAATGATGTATGCAGTATGATTCATGGTAGACTGGGTCCATTGTTGTCCTATTAACTCCATAATCACACCACCATTCTTGGACCTAGTCACATTGTTGATTTCTTTGAAAAGTACCCGTTGTACTAAATTTTAATTTAGTATAGTGGGTCTCTTCTTTATCATCAACTTTAAGAAAATCCCACCACAGTTGTTTATAACCTGCGAAATCATAAACTATGTCATGAAAAATAATTTTTGGATTTCCTCTTGGCCATGTAGCGACATTATTAGTGGGCCAAGACCATGTTAGGTTTCTAGTAAGATGGATGCAGAAATATTTCTCATATATGCCATTGCGGGCTCCTCCATGATACCATATGCCAGATATGTCATGAAAATTTTGTTGCAGAGCTACTTCTGCAAATCTGGCTTCTCTTTTTGCTTTTTCATAAATCATATCATGTATCCATTTGCTTCCCTTTGGATACACTTTTCTTTCAGGTACAAGATGTTGGATGTCAGTATGTGCTTGTAGATTAGCATCTAGTACTTTTGTATTCCTTAGTTGCCATGTAGGCTTCCAATTTTTCTTGTATTCTTCCCAGTTCTAATTGTCTGGGATAGTGCGTAGGACCTCTTGCTTTTGGTTCCAGTGCCATTCTGTTATAATGACCATAATATGGTCCTGGGGCTGGATGTACTCTCTGCTAAGGAAGTTCAAGAGACAATTCTCGGTTCCTTTTATATGTTCAACCTGAAAGTCAAAATTGGCAAAGAGTGCTTGCCATCTGACAAATTTAGCCTCACCTAGATTTTTTATGTCTTTAGTTAAAACCTTCAGAAGGGTTGAAGCATTAGTTCTGAGCAAGAATTGTTTGTTTATAAGGTAGACATCAAACTCGTTGATGCAGTTCCACGCACCTGTGACTTCTTTTTCAATGGTGGAATGATTCTGCTTAGCTGCATTCCATGTTCCAGATGCATACTGAACAATTTGTTCAGTGTCTCCATTTCTCTGTTTGAGGATTCCTCCCCATCCAATATTACTTGCATCTGTCTCAACAATCTTGAATGCATTATCATCTACAACATACAATATAGGAAGAGACTTTACCTTGGCTTTAATGTTCTGAACAGCCTTGGTATGAACTTCTATCCACTCTGGTGGATTCTTTTTAAGTCTCTTATTCAACGCACTCCTGTCAGAAGTACAATCTTGATAAAAATTACTGACATCATTCAAACAACCCAAGAATCGCTGCAACTGATTCTTGTCTGTGATAACATCGAGAAATTTGTCAGCAAAATCCATTGCATGTTTCTATAGCGATATTCGGCCATTGGAAATGGTGTGGCCAAGAAATTTGATAGTAGTCTGAAAGACTTCTATCTTCTTCTTACTTAGAACAAGACCATTATGCTTGACTAATTGCTTGAATGTTTGTACGTGCTTAAAATGATCTTAGATGTTCTTGGAGAAGATCAAAACATCATCTATGTATACTATAAGCCAATCAAGGTATGGCTTAAAGATCTTGTCCATTACCTTCTGAAATTTTGATGGTGCATTCTTCAATCCAAAAGCCATGAAATTCCACTCATAGTGGCCTACTGGAATGTTGAAGGCAGTTTTGAACTTGTCTGTGCCTACTATGGCAACTTGCCAGAAACCTGCTTTCAGATAAAACTTAGAAAAAATCTTAGCTCGGCTATCCTACTTATCAAATCACCTTTATGGGGTATAGGATAGGTGTTATCTGCAAGAACAGAATTCAAAGGTTTAAAATTTATTACCAGCCTTGGAATGCCTCTGATTTGTTCGGCTCTCTTGTTGACGTAGAATCCATAACAGTTCTAGGGACTGTCAAATTCTCTTATAAGCTTTCTTTCTAGGAGCTGCTTGATCTCTTTTTTCACAGAGATCTCTATATTCCTTGCTCATGAGAATGGATTTGCTTTTGCAAGGTCTCCCTGTGTATCCTTCTTTGTATGGGAGTTCTACTGTATTCTACTTTCTGTGCCAAAATGCATTAGGTTCTTCGGAGCAGCATTCTTCTTCAATTTGCTTCTTTAAATCCTCAATTCTTCTTTTGACCTGAGGATCTCTAAGTTGTTCTTCAACTCTGAGTGTAGACTTCAGATCTTTTAGATTTGACCATCTGGCTTCTGCTTTGTCCAGATTTTGAATAGTTTGGACCATTGTAGAAATCTGAGGATTCGAGATATAGGGCAACTCGATCCTTTTTGTCGTTCCTGTTGAAGTAGGAACAGATATAAAATAACTAGCTTTATTATCTTTCAATCTTGTTGATCCATGTGGCTCAACAACTACTAGGAATATATTTCGTAGAATGCAGTCAACTGGGATATCTGCTACTAGAAATTTCAGATTGATGCAGTGAGATTCAAAGAAAATAGATGCCTTGGGCACTTCATATCTAAGTGTTTTATTGCCCAATACTACTACATGTCTCTTTGCTGAGACCCAATATTTTGCTGGTATAATTTTCTTGTTGAGGATGTTGACATCAGCACCTGAGTCAAGGAGTGTCGTGAGCTCAAACATTTCTCCTTTGATGCAGATGTTAACCTTGACATGGTGTTGCTGATAGGAGATGGCTAGGAGCCTCATTTCTTTAAATCCATAGACAGGGTCTTTGACACCTTCAACAACTTCAAGATTCGGATTGCTGGTGTATTGTGTGGTGTCCCATGGATGGGCATCTTCTTCTTCTTTTTCTACCACCTGCTTTCCTTTCTTTATCTCTACAATCTGAGATTTTAGAGCAGAGATCTCAGATTTAATATTGTGAATCTCTCGACTCACTTCCCCCAAGGTGAGTGAACGCACCTTGTCTAGTTTTTCTTGATGTCTTTGAAAAGATCTAGTGTTTCTATTAAAAGAAGCATCAACAAACAATGGCTTCTTACCTGTGTTCCTGGAAGTACTGGGTCTGAGTTGGTCCATGAAGGCTTCAGTTAGCCTATTCTTCATTTCTCCATCTTCCATTGCCCGTATTTGAGATAATATTTTTATCTCATCTTCCTCTATAGCAGCCATTAAGATCTTTTATTTCTGAGGTCTAGAAGTAAATTCCTCAGAACTGGAATCATTGTATGATTCTGAGTCAGAATCATAATTTATCTGGCAACCACATTCTTCAGGTCTTGAGCAGGAATAAGATGTAGCTTCTAAATCTGAGCATTCTTACATGTGTGCTTGTAGGTCTTCATGGGACGATGAACTAAAAGAATCATAAGACGATTCTTCATGTTGGTGCTGCTGCGCTAGTTCTTTGATTACAACATTCGGGCAACGTTCTGTCTTGTGAGAATGGGAACCACATTTCATGCATTGTATGTTTCCCTGTCCTTCTTGTTTGACATTTTTTCCCCTTTAAACAAAGGCTTGAGACTTCTTGCCTCTATTCTGTTTAGACTCTTCTCCTTCTAGACATCTTGAAGATGTGTGTCGAGTTTTTCCGCACAGCCAACAAGTAAGGCTGTGCCATTTCTCCTGCTTGGATGTATGGAGATGGATATCCGAAGGTCTGTAATAATGAGTTCTGGGGATATACATGTAATAACCTTTTTTGGCTTCTGAGGAGCACCCTTTGGATGGTTGAGTATATCTTTTGCGATCTTTGTAGCTTTTGAATTTTTGTTTATACTCCTTTTTGGCTTTTTTCTTAGCTTTACTTCATTTGACCAAAGGGTCATCGACTGTAAGTCCATATTTGCTGCAAATGGACTTTTTATCTGGGAGCTTTGAAAGCTTCTCCAGAACTTATTCACTTTGGAGCTGGTGCATAGACTCACCAGAGTCTTTGTAATGTGGGCATATATTTCACCCCAAGTATAGGAATCAAATGGAATCTGGAAGACTTCTTGCAGTCTAATATAATCCACAAACCTGGACAGGAGTGCAGCAAGATAAACCTATTTCCATAACTGATTTTTGGAGTCTTTTACCTCATAGATCCTCTGCATCCAGTCTCTGTGAAAATCCTCGTACTGTGACATCTTATGGCATTTCAAGTTCATAAGAATGACTTCATTCTTATCTGCAATTTCAGTCTCACTACCACACCAGTGTTCGAGAATCATAGATGTCAAAGCACCTATCATGTTGCTTATGGTAGTGCCATCTAGATTATGGACTACATCTCAACCTTCATCTTTCAGAACTTCTGCTTCCATTTTTGCTAGTAGCTTTGGAGATGATTATGTTTCCCACCACCTAAGTAGTGTTCCAGTGAAACACTGAATGATAGTCTTGCAGGCATCAATTTCACTTTTTCCCCTTAAACACATGAGCTTGTATTCTGTGAACATCATATCAATTAGCTATCTAATCTGGCCAATGCTCAGATTATTAATGTTCCATTCTAGATGAGATTATGGGAAGAAAGTGTGAGCTTCTAAAAGCTTTCCTTTGCCTTCGAAATCAGGTGCAGGATATTTATTGAACCTACTCTCAAGAGGTTCATAAATAGGAAAGATTTGTGAATCAAGATCTTTCTTTTCTGCTTCTTCATCCTTGAACAAGGATGCAATGGTGATCTTCTCTGTAGCCTTAGATTCAGAGGATCTAGCTACTTCTTTTGGAAATAATGTCGGGAACCTATTTATTGGCTTTACAGGATCCTGAATCTTATGTTTCTTTTGTACAAGAAAGATGTAGGAACTGGTTTGTCTGTTTTTGTCAAACTAATATTTTCAACTTTCTCAGTCAAACCAGATATAAGTGTTTTAGCAATATCAAGATAATCTACTAACTTGTCTTCTACTCCTAATTTTGTTAAAGATTCTCTGGCATATGAACGAACAACAAATGAATAATATTGTACATCATTGAGGCATTTATTTACCTCATTTATTGACACTTGAATAGTATCAAACTGTTCTTTTATTTCTG
The DNA here is from genome assembly GCA_000404065.3 of Pinus taeda. Taxonomy (NCBI): domain Eukaryota; kingdom Viridiplantae; phylum Streptophyta; class Pinopsida; order Pinales; family Pinaceae; genus Pinus; species Pinus taeda. The sequence continues at coordinate 12,019 of APFE031591579.1, forward strand.
TTGCCTTTGCTGAATTAATCTCCAGGTCTTTGATGGTTGTATTGGTCCAGTTGATTTGTTCACTGGCTTTCTATATTCTCCCATCTATGCCTAAGGCATTGTCATCTTTCTGCACCAAAGGAATTGCCTTTGCTGCATTTTGATTTTTTCCAATAATAATTCCTCGGTATGGAGGAAATGTAGATGGGGTCTCTATTCTGGTACCATCCAGTGCAGTCAAAGCATGTTTATTAACTGAAGAGGAAGATGAACCACTTAACACACATTCAGGGGAAACATTTTTCTTCCATTCATAGAAATATATCCATGAATTATTAATATCCATATCATGTTTCCAATCTTTAGCTAATCTCTTATTTACTTCAATAGTATGGCTTATGCCAAATTGTTCTGCTTCTGGATTAGTGAACAAGTCTCAATTAAGCATAGCTTTCATCCACTTGGAAATTATTTCTGAGTTAAGGCAACCAGACATGAGAGTAAAGAATTTGTGCATCTCCATGACTGCAGGCTTTTTACAGTCATCATTAACAGGACCAAATCTACAGGCTGGAATCAGACCTTTGGCTTGTTCAAGATAGCCTAAGCCATATTTGGGTTTCACTGGCCTCATGACACTGAACATCTCTATCAATCTAGGATCTTCTCCTTCAAGAGTAATAATATCATGCATCATCAGGGCGTGGTCAGACTCTAGCTCATGTGGGAAAGGAATTTCTGAACACTTTGGGTTCGGGCATGGATTTACAGAAGTGGAAGGAGGAGCTTGTCCCGTTCTGGGATGGTGATTTTCATGTATGACAGATTTAGCAAGCATACATAAATTTACAGCAGCTTTAAATTCTGGACAAGTAACTTCTAAAGAGATGAAGTTATCAATCTGGGCAAACTCAAAAAGAGAAATATGTTTACAGGAGGTGGAACTAGAACATGCGGTATCAACAAAGGCAGGATCTCTATAATGCTTTGAACTTTTACAAGCTTTCTCAATACCTCTGTAATCAATAGTGGATCTTCTGGGAAAAGACAAAACTACAGAAAATTGGCTTTCTTTGATATCAGCAGACGTTATTCTTTTTGGAACAGGAGGCTTGGGATTATTGACAACCCAGTGTTCGGGAAAGGTAAGGTCTTCCCATCTGATAGTTTGATGTTCTATTTTCTGATTCTTTGAATCAGTAAGAACAACAACACTAGATTTAGAGTCACGACTCGGAGTGTGTTTTATAGCTGGCCATAAGGTATTAGTATGTCGAAAACATCCCATGGACTGTATCGCTATATTATGTTTCTTTTGATGCATATCAAACCCTGAGGTCTGAATCTGCAACTGTAAGATTTGATCAATGGTATCATCGAAGACACAAACTGGGAAATTTGGATAACAGTCGAAATATACAAGACCATGTGATAAAGGGGCAACTATTCCTCCGATCAAAGAATCGGTATACTTGTTGTGGGTAAGATCACGGACTGTGGCCAACACAAAAGTATTTAACCCTTGGTGAGTTAAAGGGTTAATCCCAATTATGATGCATCCTAAATGCAAATATTTTGTTTTCAATGTTTTAGCCTTGCCCTGTAAAGCTTTTGGATCTAGTAGAGGAATAAACTGGATATTGTCAGAGTTTTCCTGGATTTGACTTATAGACTCTTTAATACTAATTCTAGTAGCAGCTTTTAAATGAAACACGGATAAGTCATTATAAACTTCTGAGGGAGAGATAGAAGGTAATTTCTAGCGAGCAGAGGGTTGGGGCTCTTCATATTCAAGTTCTGCATGATTTAAGACTCGACTAGAACTTGATGCAAACATGTCCCTAAGAGGGTTTTCTTCTGCAGATGACTCTCTGTCTTCTAATTCGCGGAAGGAAACAGACTTCCTGAATGAATCCATTACTAATATGAGTGATGATTAGAATACCGACCTCTTGAACCAAACGTTACTAGCTCTGATACCAATTTTAGAGCTGGGGCTTCTGTCACAAGCTTGCTTTGACTCTTGGCCACATTTCATGCATTGTATGTTTCACCAACACCAAAAACAAAAAAAGGTAATTTAGTGGATATTTTGAAGTACGACACTATTTATACAACATCTTTTCTTCCATTAAAGCTAATATCAACGACGTATTAAAATATACCAAAATGCACTCCAAATTATTATCCTTGCCACATAATTATTTGCCAAGAATCACACCGCACTGACCAAATAGACAAACCCTAGCCGATATAAGTTATTGTTATTATATTAAATTCGTAGATTATTTTGAATATATACTATATTATTTTATATTTTTCTAATATTAAATTATTAAATTTAGTTATATTAATAATAATAAATATTGATGATGGGAGAAGGGCTAGGATGAGGAGGTCACGCGATGGCGCTGGTTAGGGTTTCGGAGGCGCGGGGGTATGGAGTAACCAGTACGGGTCGCGGTCACAGGTCTGAGAACATCACCGGTTGCAGGTACAGTATACCGGCGGTTCTTCCTCCTCACAAAGTCAAGGACAGGTGGCGGTCACACGGCTTGTGGACAAGGGTGTTTATCCCTTTACCCCCTGTCTTTTTCGACGGTAATTTCTTATCTCTTGTTACCTGCCCTGGTATTTCGGTTTCACAGTTTTATCGGAACAGAGAATTGCAGCCTGGGTCAACCCTGTTCTGTCACTACTGGCGTTTTTTCATTGTTTAGTAGCCTAATCATGGTTAACTATGAGGAATATGTGGATTTGGACCCAACTTTGGAAGATGTTCTATCAATGTGGGGTAAGGAACCGACAGAACAGAACCTGCAACAGTTTTTCGGGGTTAAAAAACTCTCTGAATCTGGGTTCCTCCCCTCGACGGATTCCCTTTTACCTTTGATTCAAACCGGGGTGGTATCGTCAGATGAAGGCTCGGCTACAATCCAGGGTGTTTCTGGTGGGGTTCCGGCGGTTTCTGCGGCGTTTGAAAAGGAGGCGGTTGTAACGGCGTCGGGGGCAAAGGGTAAGACGCCAATCGGTTGGTATCCTCCATCTGTCGGCTTGGGTTGCCCTGAATCCCTGGTGAGCTCTCAAAACAATATCCTTTTTTCTTCTTCTGAGGTTAGTACTCTGTAGAACAGGGGGACCGCTCTATCTGCTCATCTTCTTTCTGAAATCCCTCCTCCTGGGTTTAGCCTGGGGTCCTATGTTTCTAAGGAGGGAGTCCGGGGATCTCTTGAGGTACCAATCTCTAGATTCACCGCTCCCCGAAATATCGGGGATTCATTTACTCTCCTGCAGCAAGAGCGTTTCGAGGGTCCCTGTGACGAGACTCGTCCTCACCATGATGCAGAGGGGTTAGTCGGAAAAGAGGAGAATCGGGATTTTTCTGGAGGTAACAGCAAAAAGAGCACAAAAAGGAAACCTCCGTTTCGCATTGGATCACAGGTAATAAAGGAGAATCTTATTTTAGGCATGGAAGTCTCAATAGACGAATCCCTTGCGGTAGCAGAAAGCACCATTGTGGGACGGGCTAGAGGTAGGAAGTTCTCCCCTGAGGACCTTCAGAAATGGGGAGCTGAACAATTTATCAAGGAAGTCCCTCTAATTTTTTAGGCTCAATGTCTTGTCAAAGGGTGGTTTATGCTCAAATTTGCAGATAAGGAAGCTGCTGACTGGGTTTTGGGGAAAAATTGGAGCATTGGACCCATTCCTGTGCTATTGAAGCGCTGGACACCCCTTTTTGATGCAGTGAAAGAGAATACGGAGGTTTTCCCTGTATGGGTCCGGGCTCCAGGTCTACCATTATTTCTATGGACTGAAGTGGTTTTTAAATCCATTGGTAATCGTCTGGGTACATTTATGGAGGCGGATCTATCTTTTATGGAAACGAAGGTCAGGGCAACAGCTTGCATATTATCAAATCTGGATACAAGTAGGGGGTTGGCAAAAGAAATAACCCTACAGTACAGAGATTATATTTATGTTCAAGTCCTGGACTATGAACATCTGCCTTTTCGATGCCATATTTGTCATGAATATGGTCATCTGGCAAAGAGATGTCCTTTGCTCAGAAGGCAACGACACTTCCGAAAGACTAAGGACCAAAAGGCAACAAGGAAGGTACAGGCTCGAAATGATCAGGGATCGGGTGAAATGCATACGAACGCGGAAGATGGCGAGAATTCGGGTGCACTGGCAGCTGAAGGCAATAAAGAGGCGGTTCAGATCACAAAAGAAACAGCGGGCGAGGACATTACGCCACCGGGTGCTGAGATGGCGGAAGCTAGGCCCACATCTCCCATTCCGTCTTCACCGCGCGCGGAGGTTGAGGGTAAGCAAACTCCGCCTCCAATCTCTTCTCCTAAAAATTCCTTTTTATCGTATTCCCCAAAGATGGATGTTCATTCGAATTTTGTGACACAATCAGCAATATCTCCCGAAAACATTCCTCTCCCAGACATATGTCATGTGGATGATACGGTGCAGGAGACTCCGATTTCTCTTAACCTATCCTGTGGGAAAACTTGGCCTCCTCTCCCTCCTCCGCCTCAAATCACTCCTTGCCCATATAACCTCCGATCCTTGGGGTCAAAATCCAGAACTGTTGGGGCTCAGGGCGGGCTTGGTCAGACCTCAGCGCTTGGTCATTTTAAGGGGAAGAGGGGTAGGAAATCAGACCTTACGAAAGCAAAACTAAAAGCAAAAATTGATGTGGCGGATGGAAAACAGTTTTCTATACCTGGGGTTCTTAGAGCAGCGTTACCCCTCGACCATTTTAAGAAATGATTCTATCATCATGGAATTGCAGGGGCCTTGCCAGTAAGGCGAAAAAACTGCCGCTTAAGGATTGGTTACAATCTTCCAAATCAGATATTCTTTTCCTTCAAGAAACTCTGGGGTGTGGTCATGAGGTCGAACAGGCCTTAAAATCCTTGCTTCCGGGATGGTCTTTTTATGCAATTGATTCTGCGGGTCACTCTGGTGGCTTGGCGATTGGCCTCAGAGAAGGAAAAATAAAGTGTTTAAATATGTGGGGTTTGAAGAATGTTATGGGGATGGAGGTTGTTTGCCCAGATTTTCCCATCTCTTTCCAGATCGTCAACATATACGCTCCTTACCAAGAAAGGGAATCTTTTTGGATTGAACTGATGGCAAAATCTCTGATGAAGGCGCCCTTGATGATTGTGGGAGGGGATCTAAACTTCTCGATTGGCAGAGCAGAAGCTTGGGGCCCCTCTGCAAGGGAGGACCCGCTCTCTGATTTTTTCTTCCAGCTTATTTCTGACCATCATCTCTTTGATCCTTCCCCGATAAAATTAAAGCCCACATGGAGGAACAGGCGCTCAGGGGAGGATAGGATTGCAAAAAGACTGGATCGTTTTCTAATTTCTGAGGGCCTTCTCTCTAGGGTGCCGCTGCTGCGACAGTGGTCTGACGAATGTGGGAATTCAGACCACTTTCCGATTTTTCTTGACCTATCTTTCCCCCCTCCTAAGCCCCCTTCCCCCTTCAAATTCAACTCCTCTTGGCTCCTTGAACCTTCCTTCATCTCCCTTTTCTCTTCTACATGGATCCATCCTGATGGTCAATCTTCTGAGAGCAAGAGATTTTTATTTATGGAAAATTTGAAAAGATTGAAGAAAGCCACTATTCTATGGGCAAAAGAAAGACAGAAAAAACAAAATGAGGACCTATCAAAAATCAGAGAAGAACTACAATCACTGGAAAGCATGGAAGTAGATGGCTATTCATCTCAGGTTTCCAAAGATAGAATCCTTCAATTGGAAAAAGCCCAAAATCAGATCCTTATAGCAAAGGAAGAGGAATGGAGACTGAAAAGTCGAGCAATCTGGCTCAAGGCAGGAGATGAAAACACGAGTTTTTTTCATAATTATGCCAAAGGGAGGAGATCTGCAAATACCATATGGAGTCTAAAAAATGAGGAAGGTAGAGAGATAAACACCTTCGCTGATCTTTCGGGCCTGGGCCAGAGACACTTCCAAAGAATCTTTGCAGATCCAGGTGAGGCAACTATTGCTGAAGTTCTAAGAACTGCCCAATGCTTTCCCAGATTTCTCAAGGAGGAAGAAGCTTCAGATATGGCTGGCCCTGTGACAAAGGAGGAGGTTGAGGCAGCAATGAAATGTATGGGAAAAGATAAAAGTCCAGGCCCGGATGGCTGGACTATTGAACTGTTCCTTCATTTTTATGACCAAATCGGAAATGAGATCACAGAGGTAGTAGAGGAATCACGGTCAAAAGGCACCATTTACAAACCTTTTAACTCTACTTTTATCGCTCTGATTCCTAAGAAAGATGAACCGGAATCTTTTGAAGATTTCCGTCCTATTTCTTTGTGCAATTGCATCTACAAAATCATTGCAAAAGTGATAGCAATCAGACTGCTCCCTATTTTATCAAGGAACATTTCGTCGAAGCAATTTGGTTTCTTGGAAGGCAGACAAATTCATGAAGTTATTGGTGTTGCCCAAGAGGTCCTTCACATTATAAAACAGAAAAAGAAGAAAGGGGTGGTACTGAAAATTGACCTCTCAAAGGCATATGACCGTATAAACTGGCTTTACCTTAGAATGCTCCTCACACATTTGGGTTTCTCGTATACTTTCATCAGCTGGATTATGGGGTGTATTTCAAATGTCAGTTTTGCAGTACTGTTAAATGGTGCGGCCTCTCCTTTCTTTAACAGTCAAAGGGGTCTCAGACAAGGATGCCCCCTATCTCCTCTTCTCTTTTTGCTGGTGGCAGAAGGGCTCAGCAGACTGATTCATAATGCCAGAAGGTCTCTTAAGGTAAAAGGTATTGAGGTGGCTATAAATCTGTTTATTACCCATCTGCTCTTTGTTGATGATATTCTGATTTTCTCCAATGGTTCTCCTGAGGAATTAAAGGAAATTAAAAATATTATTGATCTCTTTATGAAAGCTTCAGGAATGCAATTAAATCATGGGAAATCTCAAGTTTGTGTGGCAGGATTTAACAGAAGGGAGTGTTGTACTCTGTCTAATTTGTTTCCCTTTCAAGTTCAGCCATTGTCATCTCCTTTTAAATACCTGGGTTTTTGGCTAAAGCCGGATTCTTACAAGAAAGAGGACTGGTCCTGGCTGATAGCAAAGATAGAGGCAAGAATATCTCATTGGAGTTTCAGATGGCTCTCCAGAGCAGGTAGATTAACCCTCTTAAAATCCGTCCTTCTGGCTATACCGGTGTATTGGGCTGCTCTCACATGGATTCCAAAGGGCATCTTGGAAAAGATCAGGAGGCTTTGCTGTAGGTTTTTATGGGATGGTGCGAAAGAGAAAACAGTACTTCCATGGGTGGCATGGGATAAGATCACGCGACCAAAGGCAATGGGGGGATGGGGTATTAAAAGGCTTCCAGATTTCAGCCTGTCATTGGCTGCAAAATCTGGCTGGCGGCTCATCACAATGGATAACCTCTGGACTAAGGTTATCAAAAGAAAATATATCGATCCTTGCCCCTTGGAAGAATGGATCAGATCACAGGAGAAGAACTCGAAACAGTCTTCTGTCATATGGAAAGCTACTGTTGCAGGTTTCTCAATTATTGAACAAGGTTTGGCCTGGAAAGTTGGAGATGGGAAGAATGTAAAAATTGGCAGGGATCCTTGGGTTGGATGTAATAATTGTTATGCCCTCTCCCCTGATTTATTAGCTCAGTTAGACACCAGGGGTATACATACCCTTAACCAAGTGGAGAATGTGGGACAATCAACCATTTGGGGTCAGTCATGGAAAAGGGCTGAGGATCTTGATTTACCCATCAGATGGCACCAGGAATGGTCTCAGTTCATCACTGAACTTCACCGATCCCATATTCGATTGAAAAACGACTAGGACCAATTGATATGGGCTCTTGGTAAATCTGGTGGATACTCCCCAAAAGAGGGCTATGAATTCCTCATGGAGAAAAAAGGATGGGCCGCCGCGGCATGGTGGTCAAAAAATCTATGGGAATTGAAATGTCCACAGAAATCCAGGATCCTGCTATGGTGTATTCTGAGGAAAAAGATTCCTACATGGGACATCCTCCAAACTAGATTCATCATTGGGCCAGGAAGATGTCCTCTTTGCAAGCAAAATGAAGAATCCATTAACCACCTTTTCACTTCATGTCCTATCTCCCTTCAGCTCTGGATTGAGATATCTGCTCTGCTAAAATTAAAGGACCACTGGGGGGATGCTCCCATTGATATTGCCTGGGAGACCTGGTGGAAAAATCACTCTGAAGGAAACCTCAGAAATCTACCTCCTATTTTCTTCTGGGGTATATGGATTGCGCGTAATAAGAGCATTTTTCATGATCAGAGCATCCCTATTCCAATAATTGCATCTCAATGTGTGGCTATTTACACAGCTATTCCTCCTCCTGATCCAAAAAGCACTCAGAACCGGAATATCCCCCCTGATATCAAGGAAGGTATACCATGGGCTTTTTTTGATGGGGCTTCCCAAGAAAACAAAGCAGGCGCAGGCTTTTGCATCCATCTTTCCCAAGATCATCTTCTCAAAGCTTTTGTGGGCCTAGGTCAAGGAACTAACAATTACGCTGAATTGGCTGCTCTTCGTCTCCTCATGTGCTGGGCCATAAAAAAGCATTTAATGTCTATTCAAATTTTTGGAGACTCGATGAATGTTGTAAATTGGGTCAATGGGAAATCAGTGTGTCACAATCAGGTTTTGAAACCCCTCCTTGAGGAGATTGTCTCTCTTAAATATCATTTTAATTGTGTCTCTATTTGCCATATTTACAGGGAACATAATGCAACAGCAGACCAGCTTTCTAAATCTGGCCTACAACAAGATATGGGGCATTGGTCTATAGAAGAATCTGCACAGGGGCGGTCTTCCTCATCATTGGTCCCTCCTTTTGATCCGCCTCTGTGACGGCATTTTGGTCCTAGTTTCATCGCGGATGCATCTTTATATCAGTTTTTTTTCATAACAAAACAGCGGATCTTTCTCTGCTGCAACAGCGGTTGTTTCCTCTTATTATATACTGTTCATATATTTTTCTGTAGTTTCGTGGTTGTTTTCCTCGCGTAGGAGGCCACAGTACTGTTTACATTTTTGTCTACAACAGATGTATCATGTGGGTTTCTGTTACCCATCGCACTGCTCCAGTTTCTATCTCCGTGGACAGTCTCACTGTTTCGGTTTTTGGAACGCTGGAATTTGTCTAAATATGGAGGTTGATCTTCGATCCCTCATAGCTTCAGGATTCCCAGCCATATATATGGGAAGTGGATACTAGTTATATGTTTCTCTCTTCAGGACGAAACATTTTTGTACAAAGGATATAACTTTTTATACTCTTAATAAAAAGTTATGCTTTTTTCATTGGAAAAATAATAAATATTGATACTAAATTGTTGTTTTGTATTTAATTTTAAATTACAATATTAAATTATAGTATTATGAAAAATATAATACAACAGTGTTGCGTTGCGGAGCTAGGGTTTCGAGCAACGTCGCCCAAAAGTTGAAAGCCGCCAACGAAGGGCTCTAGGGACACCATAGTTGCAGAAGGTATGGTATCCGAGATTCAGCCCTTTATGATAGCAAAAATGAGGGCTTAAGACGGACTAACGATGGGTTTACCAAGCAGAGAGAAATGTCGGAAGAGAGCATTAAGATTCTCTATCTAGTCTATGGAGGGGACGCTGAGGCCATAGAGACCCTGTTTGATTCAGGAACATAAGTCAACTCAGAGGCGGCTTATGAGGGTCGTAAGGATGTGGTCGCTCCACCTCTCAGCAGAGGAGCAAACATCAATCACCTGGATCGATGGGGCAGCACTCAACGGTGGAGAGTCGTCGGCTCCAGCGTTTTAAGAACAGCAGGGTTTGAAGCCGCGATGATGATGGCGTGGCTTCTATGAGAGATCTGCATAAAGCCCACATGGTTTAAGTGAGAGCCCTCTCATCAAACCCTTGGATCCCGAGTTGCAAGGCTGTTGGAAATTCCCATCAAGCCAACCTTGATTTTGGCTTCAGAACATCGAGAAACCCTTACTTCAAAAGGACCCCGAAAATGTCTCATCATCGGAGCTCCCAAATACAGCGGTTGCTTTCGATTTTGGGGCATAGATATAGCCGAGGTCGATAGAGATGTTGTGAAACAAAATCTAGAAATGTCTGTTACCCTTTAGGCTAAAACTCTCGATGCCAAAAGAGGTGATATATAAAAATCCAAGGGCTGCAGATGGAATAGTATAAAGCAGAGCATTCACAATTAAATGATCAACGGGAACAGGGAACCAGAACTTTGTTAGGGAACGCAGAGCACACACTACGGTGAAGAGTAATTGTAGCTGTTCAGACAAGCTACCCCCAGTTGGCAACAAAACCTGGATCTCTGGTAAGTACCCTCTGCTTCCAAGTATTTGTCAAAACCCCTATCGGAAAAACACATTTGCTTTGGGTATATGGAGCCGATTATGTGAAGCATCTGAAGAATCTTATCTCACAACAAGTGGGATGTTCCCCCAATTTACAAAATTTGATACATGGGGGCAGAGCACTCCAGGACTCCAAGCATCTTAAGGATTACAAAATCACATCTCTGTCAACCATAACTCTCAATTTGAGACTAAGAGGTGGCGTGGCGGATAACAACAAAATTTTTTATAGGGGAGAAGGAAGTGGAAATTGCTTAGCAAAAAATGTAGAAACACATCAGGGGGGAAAACTGGAGGTATATATTTCAAAAACATTCTCCAAGGGAAAAATGCAGCCACATCAACACCAAAACAAGCAAGAATGGAACCAAGGCCATATATTGTGGAGCAGCTGAATTATACCCCAGAATTAAACATAGATATACCAGAAATAGATGAGCACTATACTATATTTGAAAAACAAGCTTCAATTTGTAGATTCAACTGTTTTTGGCCCAAGCCTATTGAACTATTTCATTGGATTTTCACAAATTGGACTACACAATGTGAAATACATCTTTGTTCCAAGGGTTTCTTCGTAGTGAATTTCCCTACAGTAGAGGCTAGAGATATTATAATACAGGAAGGACCTTGGTTCTGGGGGTCCACAGATCTGTTCATCCCACCATGGTTTCCAGAATTTGATGCAAATACAATGGTTGTTTCTAGGATACTAGTTTAGGTACGCCTACACAACCTTCCAATACGCCTCTGGAATCAACAAGTCCTTGCAGGAATCGGTAATACTATTGTGCGTTACATCAAAATGGACACCAAAAGACTGGAGGAAAGAATCTACACTTTTGCACGAATTTGTGTGGAAGTAGACCTCAGCAGAGGTTTGCCAGATCAAATTCAACTGAAGCATAGACAGAGGTGCTGGACACAGTTTTCAGATTATGAAAATACAGCATTTAGATGCAGAACTTGCCAACAAATAGGACATCTACAAAACACGTGTCCAACAACCAAAAAAGACATTCGTAGGAAGAAGAAAATAGGGAAACAAGGCAAGAGATGGAAATTTCCTCCACCACTCTCCGATGAGGAGGAGGAAGAGGATGTGGAACATGTCATTCCCAACGAGAACAATCAGATGAATAAAGAACCAGAAGCAGAGGACATAAATCCACAAGAATCGATGGACTCACTGCCGGTAAAGATACCAAAGACAATGGATATCAGCGAATCCAAACGACAACACATATCAGACACTTCAGATTCTAATAAAAACAACCCCCAACCTATGGCAGACACTTCGCTAGCACTTGTATCTTCATTACCGACTCAGGGGAGTGGCGAAAGGTTGAGATGAAAAAAGGGCGAAAAGCTTGACTTTCCCCACTTGTACATTATTTTCTTGTTTTTCATGAACTTTGATCAGCAACAAACTACTGCTGATGGAATGCGCCACAACATCTACAACATGTAATTTTGTTTTAATTAATAAAATTACGATTTTTCTCTTCGAAAATAATAATAATAATATAACAGTGTTATTATTAACATTAATATTAATATTACTAAAATTTATATCAATTACTTCATAAGGCATTCCCTCTAAGAAAAACTTCCCTCAATGCCAATGCGTCTTTTTGTGAGTCAATGATCTCATATGTTAGACGATAAAATCATGGTCGACCATCAGATTTATACCTCCGAAATAATTGCAAAGTATTGGTAAGAAAACCTATAAACTGCCATATGAAGTTATACAAACGTACAGTTATCTTTAAATTTGGATTGCATTCATTAGGCCAGCCTTTCTTGTCCACATTGATGCCCTGAGAGAGCTCGACCATTGCCTGTAGGATGGCTACGGAATTTTCAAGCACTGCAACATGCGTGGAGTGGTTCAAATTGTGGCCTCGGTGCACCAGACTACACCTCTACTTGTATGTGATAAATTTAGTTTCTCATCTTGGCAATGTTATGTTCATATTTTTCTCTTCGAAATTAAGAAGAGGTTTATTCATTGTTTCCATGTCTCTACATGACTGAGCACTGGGTCTAATATGCATATAAATTAATATGAAAAAAAAAAAAAAATTGTTTTTTTTGGAAACACACTTCTTGATCTAAAATAGGTGAAGCGTTCCATGTAGTTTCTCCATGTTTGCACATCACACATCACTTGAAGCGCTTGGAAAACTAACCACTGAATACAAATTTTGGACCTGTATATGTATGCATGAAGTAATAACACAACATTTGTTATTCAAGCAGGGTAACTGCACAAGATGGGGGTGTAAATTTTGTTGGATTTTAGAGACAGCTTTGGTGAAGGGGTGATTTCCATCCACTGCATTTTTAGTTGTTGCAATTGCCTTGGGAATATGATTCTGCAACAGGATTATGTCATGGCAAGCTAGTAGAAGCAAAGTGAACCAAACCCTAGCGCTCTGTGACAGTAGTAGGGTTTTGACTGTCCTGGCTCAGAAAAATACTTCTGATGTCACCCTCTGAATCTTCCAATGAATAGTTGTTCTAAGAATTAGCTAACAATTGTTTCAAACATGTACTGCCCATGAAATAAAGGGAATTCTAAGATTCAAAAATCAGTTTCGATAGCCAAAAGGTGGGCTCCAACCTTCGACCTTAGCTTTATTGCGGCAGTTTCCAATGGAATTCAAGTACCTCCATTTCATCTCGGTCGACTCTCGTCAGCATTTCAATTGAAATTATTCATAGCTATATCTTCTTGCTTTTTAACATTTCAACTAACATTTTCTCTACTTATTTTCTGATTAATTCATGGAGGTGGCAATGATGACTCCTTAGGGTTATTTGAATGTATGAGTGTCTCCTTAAGTCTTTTCAAGCATTTCTTGCATGAAAAATATCTGAGTATGGAGAAAATCATTCTACGGTAAAACCAAGAATAGCAATTTGTAGAAGCATGAATTTGTTTTTGTTGCGCTTTTCTTTCCTTTGACTCCAAAGCATTAAAGTTGGTAAATTTCAGAGAGATCGTTTGTTTCACCATGTGCTTCCATGATTGTAATGAATCTTGTATCAATTTAAAGACTTCTCTACAAAGATGTAGTGAAAATTCTGTCTACTTTGTAATCATCTGACACATTTTGTCATCTTGGGATGCAGACACTCTATTACATTTTCTTGCCCATATGGCATGCCAAAAGAAATTAGATTGAGTAGCATCTTAATCTAACATCAGTGAGTAGTAAGCGAGTTGTCGCAACCTCAATGACTAAGTTGGAGCAATGGGCTAGAAGCAGTAAGCCAGTTTTTGCAACCTCAATGACCAATGAGACGAAAGGTGATTTGCAGTGAGACGTTCAAATTTACAATGAGACGAAAGGTGATTTGCAATGAGACGTTCAAATTTACAAGCTTGTAGACATGATCTTATAATCAAATAATATTTTTTATTAAATCAATATTTAAAACGGAAGTGAGACGTTCAATTAGGTTTTGAAAATAAAATGTTAAAGGCTGATATACTTTTATATGATGTTTTTTATAACATATTCATATGGTTTTATTTTGGGTCATTTATCATTGAGTTTATTTTTATAATTATTTTAAAATTATCAAATTCTTAATAAAATTCTTAGTTGAGTTTATTTTTTATATTATTTTAAATTATTATATTTCTAAATAAATTTATCAACAAAGTTTTATTCTAAATTTTTAATATATTTTTTTATTAATTATAAAGTTAAGAAAAAAAAATTAAATTGGGCGGAACTAATGCCTTTGTATGCAAACAACCATATGTTCTTTCCGGGTCCGAGTCCATGTGTATTTTTCTTTTGAGAAATGTAAAGTTTGGAGATAGGGTGTAGGGAACAGTTTTGATGGGGTTTCTCCCCAATCATTGACCTAGAAGAGTTTTGATGTATTCTTTGTACTTTATTTTTTGATTAATGAATTGGAAGGACCGACTCTTGCATTAGCAAAAAAAAAGTTAAGAAAAAAATTTAAGGTAGAAATTTCATAAGAGAAATTGTTTTGAACCGACAAGTGTAGTTCATAAACGCTTAGGCCAAAAATTTCTCCTCTGATTTCTACCGGAAGACTTTTCTTAATTCATTGTGGATCACATAAAACTAAATTCAAAAATTATAGAATTACTTAAAATTTAATAATATAAATATTTTAAAATTTAATTTTCTAATTTCACTATACTTTATAAATACTCCAAGGGGTAGAATTTAATAGTGGAAAATGAGTAGCTTTTCAGCATTAGATTTTGGAATCAAAGCTCCCCTACATATCATTTTTTAAAATTTAAACTCTTATGGTGTAGATCACTTGAAACGTTGATTCAAACCTCTAATAACTTTGTGTGCCAAGTGGGAACCTCAACTAACCTTGTGTGCCAAGTGGGAACCTCAACTAACCTTATATCTGGAGCAAGATAAATTAAAAATCCAAAAACTTTACATAAATGCTAATTGCACCTTTTAAAAAGATATTGATTATTTTTTTTTTAACCAAAACAGATATTTTTATTCATGGGTGACCGAGGTCAAAGCAGATTTACATGTCTTGTTCTGTTCTCGGCGAATTCTGCTGCTGAGAATGATCTATCAGAGAATTTGAATTCAACTGCCATCCCTTCGAGCTTGAACAAGCTAAGAGCAGGTTCTTTTAACATTGAGGATGCATTGAGGATTTCTATTAACAAACACACGCCTCTCTTCTTTTTCCTGGACCTGTGTATTAATATCGCCACCCCTGTTTCTTTGCCAGAAGGAAGAAAATTCGAAGACTCGTATTAGCATATTTGCAACTCAGGCTTGAAGAATTTGCGCTGCAGCTGATTGGAATCTGCCACTTCCTACGCATCAGAATAGTTTGAGAGCAGTGATGGATTAAGGAAGAACTATTCTGTAGCATTCAATCAATCACTGCAATCATCAAGCTTTTTCAAGGCTCACAGGCATTTATAATCAGCAACATTCTTCTGTCAGACTATTCAGATTAGCAAAATACTCAGCAATTTTTGCAACCTCAGCATAATACATCAACACTTTCATAGCAAGCATAACAAGGATAACAAGCATGTTATCAACTGAGGAATTTGTTAATCAACGGTGTATACATCAACTGATACTTTTCTATCACCCTTTTATGTTGTCAATAGTTCTTTTTTGCGTGGAAGACCGCACCTTTGTTCTGTTATCAACGCCTTTGTTTTGTTGTCATCACCTTTGTCATATTGTCACCATATTTGTTCTACAACCTATTACTGTCAACCAATATCTTTTTCCATTTCCACTCACGAAACGAGCCCCTTCTTTGTTACATAATCATGCCAAACTGCATAATCCAGTGTCCGGCGACCCGTCAAGAGAATGAGGGTTGTTTCTTAAGCAGTGAGAGTTCGATTTCATGGCAGACTGCGCACCTAACTTCTGATTTCAGGACCTGAGATGATAGCAATGCCTCCCCTGGATTATTGCAAGGAGGGAGTGACTGAGAACTGATTCTTGCAAGGAGGAAATAAGATCGAAGAGCTGATAACCTCCTACTCTTTTCACAACCCGGCAGACCTTACACATTCCTTTCAGACAGAGGCAGGAATTCTCCTAACTCACAATTCTGATTAGGGGATGACAACCATTTTCGCCTCCCCTGAGTTTATGCTTATCATACCTTTTTCCAGGTTGCATCCGATGTTTGCCAAAGAATCGGCTTCTGAGTTCAATTCTCTGAGAATATGGAAGATTTGGACTGAAGGGAATTCCTTCAAGAGTCTGTTCACTCTTAGAATCTGTTTGTTCAGAACAGGATCATTGAGCCTTTTGTTTTTCCTTAAGGCTTTGATCAGCAATTCTGAATCTTTGAACACTGCTATCTCCTTAGATTCTTTTCCCCTGGCGAGTTGACAGGCTTTCAAGAGGCTAAGGACTTCTGCCTGATTGTTAGTTTTTATTCCGAGGCCCCAACTGAAACACTCTTTGCTTCCATTCGGAAGGTAAATGATCCCCCCCGCCCCTGACCTTCCTGGATTGCCTTTTGAGGCTCCGTCAAAAAATATAGTGCATTTACCTTGTAATTTCCACCACTTCTAGAAGCCTTCTGCATTGTCACGGATCTGCCAATTTTCCTTGAGGGGAGGACGAGAGACAGAAGAAGGACTCATTATGGGAGTGAAGTCGCCCAGCCATGCTCTTTCTTCGTCTCTTAAGGTATTGTCTCTTGCACTGGACTGTCTCAATGTCTCTATTAGAAGGTTCTTGGCTTTTTCTGCAACCTTTTCGGCTGATGTTTCTGTTTGGTTGAAGATCATTTCATTCCGGGAGAGCCACACTTTCCAGCATACATACTTCGGGACTGCAACCCACACCTTAGACTAGAGGGACTTGGCGGCAATGCGATGGGGATATCTGGCTTTCCAGGTCAGGAACATTTCTGTGATTGAACAGTTCGCTGGAGAACTAATGATTAGACCGGCTATGAAACTAGTCCAAGTCTTCTGAGCGAACTCACATTCGAGAAAAATATGAGCAGAGGATTCCAGAGCTTTTTTACAAAACACGCATCGATGTGGACCAGCGATGTTCCGTTTGCAAAGGTTCTCGCCAGTGAGAATTTTGTTTTGGAATAAGGTCCAGAAGAAGAAATTAATCTTCGGGATACTGAAGCACTCCCATATCTGCTTCCACACTCCTTCTGGGTGCACTGAGTCTTTTTTACCTTGCATTTGTAAATACCCTTGTTTAGCTGAATAGACCCCTGTTTGTCCCCAACCCCAAGAGTCTTCCTCATTCTTATGGACAGGGGCGAAGTCTGCAATTTCAACTATGAGTAAGTTTGACTGCTCGATTAATTGCTCAGGAATGTTGGGCAAATTCCAGCTCTTCCAATTGCCGTCTTCGTCCCATTCCACTATGTCTTCAATTTTTCTGATCCCTCTTGATCTTAACCAAGCTCTGATTCCTGCAATTTCATTTTTCTCTGAGAGGGGGGGATGACCCATGATTCGGTCTTTCCACAGCCAAGTCGTTTTGCCATTGCCAGGTACTTTGTACAAATGCATTCTGAAGAAATCTAGCCCTCTACAACAGAGTCTCCACACCAAAGTTCCTTTAGGAGAAGAGGCTGGGTTGAAGGTGGTGATCGATCTATTCCTTAGATATTTGTGAATAAAAATCTGACTAGTTGGATGCATAGGCTCAGAAGTTATCTGCCACAGAATCTTACAGCCCATCGCTAAATTAGCTTGAAGAGGGTCTCTAATTTGCAGGCTGCCCTCCTTGATTGGGCGCTTCACCAATTCCCAATTGACAAGGTGGAATCGATTACTGTTCCCCTTACCTCTGCTCCACAGAAAATTCCTGATAAGGCAAGAGATTTGGTCTGCTATTTGCCTTGGAGCCAACAGCAGAGAAGCTTGAAAGGTGGGCAGCGCGGAAAGGACCGACCGGATGAGGGTGAGCTTTCCTCCAGAGGAGAGCCAGACTCCGCCCCATGCAGCTATCTTCTTGTTAAACTTGGAGATTACCTCCTCCCACAGATTGTTCCGGTTGGATCCCATCGTCAACGGAAGACCCAGGTATTTAATTTTATCCCATTCTGCATATCCTTTGAAGCCCAGTTCGCTAGCTATCCTATCGATGGTTTGCTGATCGGAATTCCAAGCATAGACTGTGCTCTTCCTTTCACTGATAAGGGCACCAGTGGCATTGCAGAATTTTTGGAGGGTAGACTTGAAAGCTTTAGCCATTCTCAGGGAGGCGCCTCCAAGCAAGAGAGCATCTTCGGCAAAAAGCGCATGGTTCACTGAAGGTGTATCTTGCACGATTCTAATCCCAGGGATGGAACCACGTTGTTGCTCCTGAGATAATTTTCTGCTTAATGAATCCGCCATCAGAATGTATAGAAAGGGGGACAAGGGGCAGCCTTGCCTCAGACCCCTAGTGGCAGAGAAGAATTCTGTTGGTCTCCCATTCACTAATGGTGCAATCCAGACATTGTCTATGCAGGCTTTGATGATATTTATAAAATCTTGACAAAACCCGAAGGCTTCAAGGACCCTGAACAAAAAGGATCGATTAACACGGTCAAAAGCAATACTCATATCTAATTTAATTATCATACCTTGTTCTTTCCGAGCATAGCTGGAGTGGAGGGCCTCTTGAATTTGGATGACATTGTCGAGGATTTGTCTGCCTTTCACAAATCCTCCTTGCGCTGGGGAGATGAGATTTTGAAGGAGTGGCTTGATCCTATTAGCCAGCAATTTGGCCACGATCTTGTATGATGAGTTGCACAAGGAGATCGACCTATATCTGTCAAACGATCTTGGATTAGTTTCCTTGGGGATTAGAGCTAGAAATGTATATTTTGTACCTCCTCCCATTTTTGCCTTTTTCAAAACTCCTCTTATCATTTTGAAGAGGTCAAATTTGATGATTTCCCAACAGATCCTGTAAAAATGAATTGAGAACCCGTCGGGGCCTGGGGCTTTGTCGGGGTCCATCGACCAAACGATGTTGGTGATCTCTTCTTCCGTTGCTGGGCTTGTCAATGAGGCATTGTCTTCCTCACTAACTAGGCTGGGGATGACTGAAAGAAAATCTGTTTCGTCCTCCTCCTCACCATTTCTCTCTGCGCTGAGGAGGTTCTTAAAGTGGATTGTCGCTGCCTCTTGAATTTGAGCGAAACCTTTGAAAACCTGACCGCTGGAGCTGGTTATTTCTGCTATGTGGTTGTGTGAGAGGTGGGCCCTGCATTGTTTATGAAAGTATGAGGTGCTTCTATCCCCGGATTTGAGCCACAAACTTCGGGACTTTAATCGTCAGTACTCCTCTTCCTTCCTAAAGGAGCAGTACACATTCTTTTGAGCTGATTTTTCTTGGGCGAGATCTGAGACCGAAGGAAACGTGTCCTCCATTTCGAATTGAATACCTTCCAGTTGAGAGATCGCCTCCTTCCGCTGCCTGTTGAGGGATTGCATGGATTTCTTTATCCATACTTTGAGAGTTGTTTTGACATTCTTCAATTTCTGTTCCCACACGAAACTTGGGGAGCCATTGACGTCCATTCTCCATGCTGCTTGAACTGTATCCATAAACCCATCCTTGCCTGCCCAGAGTGGGCTGAAGCGGAATGGCAGGGGGCCTAAATCTTCTTCTTCCTTTAGGCAAAAGAGAATTGGTTTATGATCCGAAGTGAGTTTTGGAAGGATTTTTGAGAAAACAATTATGTTGTCCATCATTAAAGAGCTGTTGATAAGGAACCTGTCCAGTCTGGCTGCTATATGATTATCTCCAATTCTATTATTTGTCCAGGTGAATTTACCTTTGACTGGTTTGAGGTCCACCAAGTCCCAGCGCTGGATCAAACTGCCCACTGTTCTGCTGAAAGGGTCTTTGGACTGAAGCCCTCCTTTCTTTTCTTTGAGATCTAAAATTATGTTCAGGTCCCCCCCTATAACCAGATTTGAGGGGCTGATTTGCTCTAAAAACTCTGAAAGCGACCTCCAGCATTCTTTCTTCTCTTCATAATGAACTGGTACATATAAATTAAACAGGGTGAGGGAAAGATTACTTACAGTGTGGCGCAACTCTGTGAAGATCCAATGTTGAGTTGCTAAAAATCGTTCTAAGGAAAAGCTTTTTGTCCAAAAAGTGCCTAGACCTCCAGTTGTTCCCCTTGCACTGACAGCCTTTCCTGAGTCAAATTTCCATTTGTTAATGCTGGTGTTTAGAAGGGCTTCCCCTTCTACTTTGGTCTCTTGGAGCATAAGGATGTCCGCGGTCTCTATCTTCAATAAGTCTTTGATTGCTTCTGCCTTATTGGGATTACCCAGACCCCTACAGTTCCAAGAGATCATCTGCATCATTTACCGCTTGAAGGGCTAGGCCCTCCTCCTTTGGAGGTCCTTGGCCTAACAGTTCTCCCTAGGGTCATTTCGATTGTTGCTTGGCTGCCAAGAGTTTTTTGTTTTTTTGACTCCTCTTCTCTGGTTTCTTTGTTTGTTCTTCGTCCGGCCCTTTTTGTTGCCTTTTCATGAGATTCGTCATCTGAAGACCCAATATTCTCTATTGGGTTTTTCTTTTTTTTTATTATCTCTGTGTATGATGGAGAAGATATTTTGCTTGTGTGGGTGCTTTGAGTATTGCCTGGATCTAGGGCTTCCATAGTAGCAGGCTGTAATGGTTCTTCTTCCTCTGCTTCCGGGGGCTCCGGGGGAGGCGCGAGGGTTTCAAAAGGGTTTTTATCTCCCTCATTGGCCTTTGGTTCGCTGCTTCCGGCGTTATGATTACTTGTGCTTCCGTTATCTACTTTTCTCTCGGACCCTTTAGCCTTGCTTTTGTTACTCTGCCTGTTTGTTGATGTCTTCTTTGCCTGTTTCCATTGGTCTTCTTTTTCCTTTTCTGTTGTCTCCTCACTTCTTTTTTTGCAATATCTGGCGAAATGCCCATACTCATGGCAAAATTGGCATTTAAAGGGCAGCTGTTCATAATCAAGCTCTTGAATATGAGACCAGTTTGCCACCGTTAGCTGGATCGCTTCAGGTAGCCCAATTTCCAAGTCGACCTCCACACAGATCCGGGCACAGGAATACTGATCCTTCCTTGGGACTTGGTCGATGAATTTTCCCAGAGCGTTTCCAATTGATTGTAGGGAGCCTTGGTTCCAGCAATGCAAGGGAAGATGCGGAAGGCGCACCCAGACCGGAACCGCCCTAGGCACATCTTGCGCTGGATCGAAATCAGTTGACCATTTGTTCAAGTAAAGTCCTTGAGGCCCCATGAAGTATGGCCCGTTTCTGAAGATCAGGCCTCTGTCTTCTGGTTTGTCGAACAAAAAAACAAAGAACCCTTTGCCCACAAAATAAATCTTGATTCCTTCGCTGACCAGAGGAAGCCAGTTCCTTTTGACCCATTCTTCGACAGCTCTCGGGGACGGCCACAGCCCGGTGAACTGACCGATCAAGCCATTCTCAGCGAGATTCAAAGCTGATCTACATATTTCTTCTTCAGGGAGAGCGACCTTGGGGATACTGTCCAGTTTCTTCACGAATTTCTGTTGCGGGCCTGAAGCCGGACGCTTGCCAGAGGCTGAAACCAGGGCCTTGAAGGCCGCGACTTCCGGGGGAAGGGGAGGAGGGGCCTCAGGGCCACCTCCAGACGCCATGAGGGAGGCAGAAAATCGCAGGCGCAGGAAGGGTAGGGCTGCGCTGCGAGCGTAGAGCGGGAGCAAGTTTATTATGACTCTAAAAACCATTAAAAAAAAAGATATTGATTATAGCAATTAAAAGAAAATGATAATATAAACTCTGATATAATCCAAAAAGAGACAACTTATTTTAAATTAGCTTGGTTAGTGTTTATTATAGTACATGAAAGCTATATGAAACAATTTATAATGTGACATTTAATGAATAAGTAGTTATATTATCTGTAGTATTTTAAAAGGTTGTGAAAAATATTTGTTATATATTAATAATAATTTTGATATTATTAATTAGTATAGTTATATAATCAAATTATATAATATATATATATATAATATTAATATATATATATATATATATATATTACACCGCTCTCTATAACTTAGTATAGGGTAGATGTGTAGGCTTTAGATGTAATGTAAGAAAGATTGTATGTCGGCTATATTATAACTAATAATAATAGTAATAACTTAAAAAACAACATAATCTTCTATGTTCTCTTTAGTCTTTCTTAGTGCAATAAACTAGTTTGAGCCAAGTAATATAACAAATTTCCAAATAAAAGAAAATCATAATACCATGGGCCATACCATGGTTTATCAATACACATGCCAAAACGCCATAACTTATTTCACAATCAAATATTTAAAATAATAATAATAATATAATAAAATTAAATTTAATTCTATGACAATTTTTTAATTAAATCTAAGCTAAAAGGTTATAATTACTTTTGAGATTTATTTTAACCCTCCATCCCTCCATTCTCAGGAATACCAAAATATTAACATTGAGATTAAATTGAGTTTTTTAATAAAATTAAAAATTAGAAATTTTTTTATACTTATTTGAAATATATATAATATAAATATTATTATAAAGACCCGGGATAGATGCATCTTAACCAAGGATCCAAGGGGAGAGAGAAAAAAAAGTGATTAACAATGATACAGGAAAGATAGTGCATGATTCTTTTAATTTTTTTATTATTGTATTTTCTTTTACATGATTGATCCAAAATATAGGTTTAATATTTCACAACCATTTTTTTTTAATTTAGATATTTTATTAAATACAATACAATGGGATCGAATTTAAGAAGAAGACGGGGGTGGGAGAGAGAGACAAAGGTGGAGAGAGAGAGGGAGTGACAAGGGAGACGGAATGAGGGAGAGAGGAGACGAGGGAATAGAGAGAAAATGAGATAATAGAGATACAGAAAGAAGGGGGGAGAGAGAGAGAGGGAGGGAGATATAGATATGGAGGGGGGAGAGAGGAAG
The DNA here is from genome assembly GCA_000404065.3 of Pinus taeda. Lineage (NCBI taxonomy): Eukaryota > Viridiplantae > Streptophyta > Pinopsida > Pinales > Pinaceae > Pinus > Pinus taeda. The sequence continues at coordinate 34,909 of APFE031591579.1, forward strand.
GGAGAGAGTGACAGTATTGGAGGGTGTAGAGAGAGAGTTTGATGGGGGAGATACAAAGGGAGGTGGGAGAGAAAGGGATAGGGAGGAAGGAAGAAAAAGAGGATTTGAGAGAGAGATGGAGTTGGAGGGGGTGAGAGAGGAAGGGATGAAAAAAAAAAAGAGAGAGAGAAAGGTGGAAAATAAGAACTAATACTAATAAGAAAGATGGAAAAACTAATAGGTGTGACAATAAGTATAGTAGAAGAAAATAATTTGATATTGATCACAACGAATATTGAATTTAATTGACTAAATTTTTATTATTCACATTTGTTATCAGTCAACATTGTTACATTGTCACTTTGCATTCAAAAAAAAATCACCATTCAAGTTACTAACATTCTCTCATCGCAATAAACTAGGGTAACTAAGAAAATTTAAAATTAAATTGACCAAATTAAATAATTAGAAATTTACACATTAATAATTAATCCTTCTTAAATTTATATATTTACGTCATAAGGCATTCCTTCTGAGAAGAACTCCCCACTTGTCCTCGTTGTCTTTGTTATGCTCAGTCTGATTCAATGTTAGACCATTCAAATATTTTTGAAGAAGCATCACAAAGCCTTATAACCATATGCACAGCAAATTAACTCACAGAACAATAAACTGGCGGAAAAGGAAGAGAGCCATAATGTGGTCTCTCATGCTCATGTAATTCTCTCTTATTCAAATAATTTAATAACACATTTAAATACATGAGCAAGTGGTCTTAAGATAGTGTGTCTATCTTAAACTCACTTGGTTGAGACAATTTCTCAACTTACACACTAATTTAGGAGAGCTAGTTGGAGAGAATCTCTCTCATCCAAACTAGACTCCTTAGTTTCAGGAATTCTCATGATTTTATTTATTTAATTTAATAATTGGATTTATTATTGATTTTTAAGAGAGTGAGGCTAACATCCCCCCTCAATGATAAATCCAAAACGAACAAGGAACCATCTTCCAAGTTCTCAAGTTGACCCTCAAAAAACATTTGCCTGCAAAACCGCCAAAGCTAGATGCTGGAAAAAATTCAAATCTGAAGAGAACATGAATCAGTTGCATGTCTGATTCATCTCTGAATGTCGCTTGACAACTCCATCATGTGCCAAGCTGCAAAATGATCCAATTGTCCTTTGCTTGAAAATAGCATCTGGTGTCCACTGACACAATTTTATGAATGCCCACTGGCATATTTGCTGATGATGATCACCATTGGCTGATGAAGATGCCCACTGGCTGCTTCGCCGATGTTGTCGAGACTTTCAATCTGAAAACCACTTGTCAATTTCATTGACATTTCCCCCCTTTGTCAGCTGAAAGGAGAGGCAATATTCTCCAAAATATATCTGAACTCCCCCTCTGTAGGTGGAGTATTTCACTAGTGTACTCCCTCGTTCACCTGCACGAGAGTACCATCTTCATTTGACTGTTGGCTGCAATATGTGTCTGTGAATCCGATTGTAAAACTTGTACAATCTTCTGGCTATGGATGACCATTCCCAATGATCAATCCTTGAATAATTTATCTTCAATCTGGCTAACTGTCGTTGGTTGCAGCATTTCTCTGATGTATGATTTGACTTGCCGCAATGGCTACAAGGATGGAGATCAAAACATTGATTTTCTAAATGACCGGTTCTTTAACAATGAGAACATTTCGGTTCTGCAACTTGAGTTTGTGTGCATTTCTGTTTGTCTGAAACTTCAGTTTGTATGCATTAGCGTCGGTCTGCAAGTTGCTGAGAACTTGCTGAGGTGATTTGTTCAAGTAAGTTGGCACTGACGAACTGAATGGGCTTTGAATAATCAGGGATATGTAAGTTTTCATTATCTTTGACATATCCTAAGCCACGTCGATTTCAATTACTTTGAATTTCTTCACATGGCTTGGTGATGGGTTTGGAAGAAAGTTGAACTAGAACAAATTCAACACTTGAAGTTGGTTGGATGAATGAAGTCGAATGATCAGGTGTCTCTGGATTGGTCAAAGACTTGGAAGCAACACGCTTCTCTTAGAACTCATTTCTCTACAGTTGTGACTCCAGTTAAAGGAACTCAATTGTTTCATGTGCATGTTGAATATGCACTTGAATGTCAGCAAGAGTGGTTTTGTTGATGTGCACCATGTCACCGGCTAATGATAACATTAAATTGTTAATAATTTGGGACAACTGAATGTGTGTCGACATGTTGCCTTGCTTACTTCGAAGTCAGGCTCATTTTTCATAGAAGTCGTGCCTGAAAAAAAATTGCTCACTTGAGTCAATCACTGAAATGACACGCTCGCTTGTACTGGTTGTTGATTGTTGATGCTTTTAAACACTTGCTTGAACTGTTGATTGTACACTCGCTTGATGACGATATCTTTCCTTGAATGAAATGTTATGAATGCTTTAATGAACTTTACACAGGCTCACTTGTTGTGCTTTTAACTATGGTACTTGACACGCTTGCTTGATCTTAGGGCGCTTGCTGTAGACACATGCTTGTTTTGATGCTTACTTGAAGATTAGAGTCCACACTCGTTTGAAGATGATTGCTTGCTTGATGATGTGCTTGAACTTGCTTGATTGTTTTATGCGTACTTGAATGAAATACTCACGCTTCTTTGCTTGATTGTTTTATGAACACGTTCGCTTGCTTGATTGTTGCTATGAGCATGCTCGCTTGCTTGATTGTACTTGCTTGAAATACTTGTTGTCTTGAACTCTTGTGTCATTACTGCACTTAGTGATGCACTGAATGTGCTAAAAAAAATGATGGGTGTCAAACACTGTCGAAAATTCACCCAAATGATAAATGTTCAAGTGACAACTAACTTGACTTAATTCATGCACTGTAACAAATCAAATGACGGTGTCGGTTACAACCGAAAATGCACCCAGAAAATTCAGTTTAAAATAGGTTTATTTGCAAGTGAAACAAAAGTGTTGTTGATGTCATTAGGCTTGAAGTGCTTGATTTGTAGTGTCCTTAACTTGATGGCGCGAATTAGCTGTTGTGAAATGTTGTTGTAGAATATTACTTTTATCAAGTTGATGATGTGATGCTTTGTGCTTATGAACTTAATTGATTATGGGAGCTTTGTTTTCAGGAGCTTGATCGATGACTTGTATATGTAAACTTTCTTATGTGCATGTAGTTGTTTTGTTTAAGCATAATAAAGAGATAATTTGAACACAAGTCATGCACATGCATACATTACACACAGTGTACCTAAGATCCCCTTATTCAATTTCAGGGGGATCTAGGACACAATCACCACCAAAAAGATATGTTCTTATTTAAGTATGGGAGTACATGAATCTTCACCTTCACAACATCATGAATGAAATTTCGCAAACAATGAGAATGTCATGCTCACACAACCCCTTATCTTCAAAAATAAAAGTACACTCTGCTAAAAAGCTTTCTTCAAAATACAACAATGAGCTTCCCTTTAAAACCTTCACTTATCACTCCAAAATTACAAAATATGCACCTTATAACTCCACAAAAACACTTATAACTCCATGACATAAAAAAAATCACTTTTTACTTCTCACTCCAAAAACAAAAAATTCACTTATGACTTCATTATTATAAGTGACACTTTCCATTATGTTTCCACTAAAGCCACACCCCTGACAATTTGTATAAAATTTATATCAGGTCACTTTTAAAAAGTGAGTGGTTGTGACTTGTTGAAAAGTCACTTCGATTAAAAGAATGTTTATGAACGCACTTTAAAAAAATGAATTGAAGTTTCAATTTTAAAACTTTATGCATCTAATTACAAGACACACCTTTGTAGTAATTTTGGTACTGATATTGGATGTCGATTTGGGGACAAGTGCCATTTTTCCCACGGTGAAAAGGAGCTTGGGAAGGTAAATGCACTGGCACACAATCTCAAAGATGATCTGGCAATGGGACCTTTTGGCAGTAGGTTCCCAATTGGTGACTTAAATGGAAAGCCTGGAGGTCGTCCTACCTATCGTGAGGCTACTCCTCCTGGTATGGCAGCTGCAGCTACATTTGGTGCTTCAACAACTGCAAAAATAGGTGTCGATGCTGCATTTGTTGGTGCTATAATTGGGAAAGGTGGCTTAAAATATAAGCAAATTTGTCATTTAACTGGTGCAAAATTGGCTATAAGAGATCATGAGTCTGATACTAACCTGAAGAATATTGAGTTGGAAGGTAGTTTTCATCAGATAAACGAAGCTAGTGCCTTGGCTCGTCAGTTGATCATGCACACGAGTGCTTACGCTTTACCACCAGATCCATTCAACAATACTATGTATATTTGCAACTACCCAATCTTTGTTCAATCTCTTGTTTGCACATCCTTGCTAATTGATTTCTTTATCATCACGAATTGACTATGATCTTACAACAACCCGATTCCACAATTTTCGGCAATTGAAACACCTTTTCCTAACAATTTGGAATATACTTTTATGTGATTGGTTCAATCTGGGAACGATGATTCCAAGTCATGAAATTCCCAACATAAATGGTAAATACATGTCTCCATGCTACTACTCCATGTACAACATGTAATATTTTTCCAAATCAAATCTTGAAAGATAATCCGTGAGGCTTCTTTGGATTCTTCCATAGAACAGGTCCTTCAAGATAGGAAAGCACAATTGATGATTTGAAAAGAGATCTTCATATTTGGAACCAACGAACAGGCGATTTCAAAGAAAAAAACAATAAGAGGAAACCTTAGGAACATCCTCACCCAGATTTAAATGATCTCACCAACTATGTATCTTGTAGTTCACCATTGCCGAATTCAAACAAATGCATTGCTCCAATATAATTTGCCATTTCTGATCCGGAGAATAACAACTCCTTCCACCACCCGGGATTTCGGCAAAAATCACAATTGTTGATAAAAAAAATTGCAAAATTGAAAGTCGATTGTGCCAGGGTTCTTTTCAATGTGTTTCTAATGGGGTTAGAGAGAGGAACCAAAAACTACAATGCTTCCTTCAGATATCCACGATGACCTCTTCATTCATCATCTCATTCTCCTCCTTGTAGAGTGCGGACACCTCCTTGAAAACGTTAAGATCTGGAACTTCACGACGATTAATTAAAACGTGCACCCAAGTTTGTTCTTATCTCATAGATCGGCCTTCTACGAAACATGAACACAATCCTTCTCTTAAATTTCAGTGCCAACTCAGTTCCAAAGCTCCATAACAGGCTCAATTGGATTATTCTCCAATCGATCTCACAATTTCAGTAGCAACTTAAGGAGCAGGCAACTCAAAGAGCTCTCATTCTCATTAAAAAACAATGCTTATATGGCTCTCATACCACATGAAGAAGAATCACAAAGCCATATAACCATATGCACAGCAAATTAACTCACAAAACAATAAACTGGTGGAAAAGGCAAAGAGCCATCATGTGGTCTCTCATGCTCATGTAATTCTCTCTTATTCAAATAATTTAATAATACATTTAAATACATGAGCAAGTGGTCTTAAGATATTGTGTGTATCTTAGACTCACTTGGTTGAGACAATTTCTCAACTTACACACTAATTTAGGAGAACTAATTGGAGAGAATCTCTCATCCGAACTAGACTCCTTAGTTTGAGGAATTCTCATGATTTTATTTATTTAATTTAATAATTGGATTTATTGTTTATTTTTAAGAGAGTGACGCTAACAATTTTATGTTGTTTGATAGACAGCATATAAACTATTACCGAAATCCTTCGTTTACATCGTCACCTAACTATACATCTACCCTAACGACTAACTAATTATACACCTACCCTTACGACAGAGCCTTTCTTGTTTTTTCTTTTTGGCTCCTGTGTCGTTGGAAGCTTGTGAAAAAGAGCTAGAGAAGATGCAACGTTTTGGATTCTAGATCAAAATATGCCTAGGATTGACATATTTTTAGCTTTTCCATATTGTTTGCATATATTTCCTACAGGCTCGCCGTTATCGCAGGCTTTCTTTTACCTCTTTTTTGGGTGGATTTTTTTTCCCCTTTTAGATATTTCAGAGCAATGCAGCAAGTCCATGGCAACACCATCGGCTGATCTCCAGTAGGAGAAACATCATGATTTTATACCCACAACATGTGAGCTCCGACGACGAGATGAGGACCCTTTGGATTAGAGGTTTTTCAGAGTTGGATTGGGATGGCAAGGAGGCACTGAAAGAGGTTGAGGATTTGATTTTGGGTAGCTAACATGTCTGCAGTAGTATGCGGGAAGCGTTTTCCACCTTTCAAGGACGTCCATGGATCTCCTCTCATTGTTTCCAAAAGACTACGGTACACTGTCTTTTCTCCTTCAAACAATATCTCCAAGTTCGTGTCCCTATTTCTGGCCATGGATCCCCAGGCCGGTATTCTTTTCATCCATTTGTCATTATTTTGTTATAATATCTTTACAATTGTTGTAAATTAAACCCCCCTTCCCACTCCATAAAGTTTCTCTTGTTGTGATTACTCCCTCAGGGGTTCGAGGGAGCATTAGGAGGGTCTGTTGTAATGATATCCATTCATTCATTAGTAAAATGTATTACTCATTTATTGTTGTTGCTAATGCACTACTGGTTGTTTTATTTGGATATGTCTTTTATGGACTTGAGATTCTTGCTACTTTTATTCTAAATTTTGGAAAACATGTCAAATTGAGGAGAATACTTGTGTTTTTTCTATGTATTTGGTCGTGACTTTAGCATTCAAGCACGTTTGGCATCTATGTTTTGATGGTACAGGAATTGAAGCACGTTGGCATCTTTTATGTGATTCTCCAAGTCTTCTGAGAATTGAAGCACATTGGGAATATTTTAGCAAATATTTATGACTATGAACAATCCCAATTTATTTTTTTGATAGGTTATTGAACCATGGTTGTTCATATTTGCAGATATACTCTTATATTTATCATGGCTTTCATTCAAAAATTAGTATAGTAACACATTGTTTAGGTTTCAGCAATTCTAATATTATAGCATACTGGTGATCATCAATGGGCATGCGGTGTATAACGAATGGGTTGACAGCTCACCTGTGAGTCCCATATTTCACGACATCCAAATTCTTTGGGCCTATCAAAGATCATTAATTTCTCTATGGGCCTGTCGATAATGGTGTGATAAAAACAAACCTCATCTAACCTAATTTACAAATAGAGTAGATATAATTAGGGATAATAATAAAATAGAGTAGAAAAATCTAGTTTTGGTCTTCTACACATGTTTGAAGTTGCAGATAGCATGAGTTTTCCAATGTCTTCTTCATTTTTCTATTTTGCAACACCTACAAAAAATATATGGAGACCATAGATTTCACCACATTTGATGATATGAAGTTCGTGAACTTGATTTCATCAACCCAATGACCAACTGGCAAGCAGAGTCATTTGAATCTGTTGTTGCTGATTATTCCTGATGCTGTTTTCCTTCTCAGTCATGTAATGATTTCTCTTCCTTGGATCTCCTTATACACGACCAGATGGCCTTTGATAATTGTTTGCACTCAGTGCAATGGGAGGATTCCATTATTACAGTTTCCACTGAAGGGACCAACTGCAATTGACAAGGCTCACCATTTAATCAGAAAAGAAACAACACCTTTGTGGTGTGGAAGGAAAGAAACCCTAATCTACCATGTTCTTGTCATCCCATAAAATAAATATCCTTGCAGAAACACTGCATCTTTTTTTTGAATGACATCAACAACCATAAAATTGGACCATTGTTGATGATCTTGCGCAATACTTACAAAAATCTTGCAATCCACCATGTTGTATCTAAAAAGAACAGTTGAGGACATGTGAGTGATATATTCTCTTCTCTACGGGCTATAGTACCAGTAAAACCCAATGTAATTCTATCGAGTAATTGTTTTTGTTTTTCCCTCCTTGAGATCTTGGTGCTAGAACTGGTTAGATCTTGGCAATGTGACTGGTCACAAGTGGTTCTCATTGTTTATTAATTGTTCATTGTTGTGTGATATAGAAGGCAGGCAAAGCTACAATGCTCTTACAACAAAAGATAACGTGATTCAACTGAACAACCATATACAACAACTGAAAGAAAGAAATTGAGATTTAGAAGTGTTGTTATTAGAGATATCATCACTCACATAGAGTTATGTGAGTTCAATGCATTAGCAGATTGCCTCTTACTCATAAAATCCACTTACGATGTTTAACTTGTTTCAGTGAATACAATGTCATATTTTGCTCGCTCAACGTATTATATTTCTTCTACTTTTGTCCTCTATTTAGGTTTTCCCAAAAAAAATTGCCTTTATATATTTAAGTCTATTTGATAAGTATTCTATATGGTTAAATTCTTTTAAGATGGATCATGAGTTTAGATTTATCAAAAACTATAACAGTAAAACAAAATTCTTGAAGTATGTTTGTTTTTGTTTTGTTTGTTATTTTTTTTAATTAGTTAAGATAACTCTTCTTGAAGTATGTTTGTTTTTGTTTTGTTTGTTATTTTTTTAATTAGTTAAGATAACTTTGGTTTATATTTGTGTTTATTATTATGTTAATTTTAGATAAATGATGTGATTCATATAAGTGAAGTTAATATTTTTATAGTTATGATTAACTATAAAATTTTAAGAATGAAAGAGATTAAAGTGTTAAGAGAAGATTTCCATGATTATAATATTTTAGGTCAATTAAAAAGTCAAGAAAGTTTTTTAATAGAATATCCTACAATAATAGAAGTCCAAGAGACAACATCTCGTTTAAACATTTTATTGAACATTTTATCTGCATCAACATCTGCAGAAAGAGTTCCATAGCCTTATCAATATACCCCTTATGAACATATCCAACAAGTATTGCAGTACATGAAACACTGTCCCATTCAATAATTTCAAGAAAAAGTTGCATGGCCTCATCTACGTTCCCATCCTCCACATACCCTAATATCATAACTTTCCAAGATACTACATTTCTTTCAGCCATTATGTCAAACACTTGCTATGCAGTCTCTATGCAACCACATTTAGCATGCATATTTACAATAGCACTTCCCACAATGCCATTACACTGCATTCCACTGACAATTATGTCATGGTGGACTCCTTTGCCATGTTCCAGATCTAGCAAATTAGTACATGTCAAGAGAACATCGGTGAAGGTGAAATGGCTAGGTTGGGTACCTATTTTTTACATATCACAATAAAAATCTAGTGCCTCCTCTTAAAATCCATGCCTTGCATAATCGTCCAGACATTTACTTAGATAGGTGGGGTGCCCCTATCTCCCATCTTTTTCGTCACATCTTCTTTCTTCTATGATACTACTTCTTATTCTACTTCCTTACAGTGTTTCCTTTGCAACATCTGGTGCAATTGTTGGCATTAATATGCTAATGTTATCATTACCAACATAGATCCATGTTTAAATCTGGATATACCAATGACTGGGAGGGATCAAATCTCTTGAGATTTAAAACTCTTTTAGATTGAAAAGAGATTTGATCCCTCTATGCGCTTGTTAGATCCGAAGTTAAGATGGATTTATGTTGGTTTATTTTCCTCTTTAAATAGGCTATATTCCACCTGAATACCATGGGTCAATACCATGAATTCTCATACACTTGAAGCTCAAAACCACCATTAACTTGACAAAATCAAGTTCACCTTATTATTTTAGTTTAAAGATATTTTTGTTTTATTGTAGATTTATTTTTATTTTTATTTATTTTATTTTTGACCAAGTAAAAATATTTAAGCTAGGGCTATTTTTATTTTTATTAATAAATATAATTATTAATAAATTAGAGAGGCCAACAAATTTTGAGCCAATATTGTAAAATAATCACCAACACCAAAAACGAAAAAAGGGAGGTAATTTAGTGGGTCATTTTAAACTATAACACTATTTATATAACATCTTCTCTGCAGGTGGAGCTAATATCAAACATGTATTAAAATATACCAAAATGCACTCCAAATTGTTTTCCTTCACCACAGAATTATTTTCTAA